>PVLA01008977.1:0-81424 GCA_004027455.1 Hydrochoerus hydrochaeris
TGTTTCACTTGTATTTTTTAGGGCTAGATAAAGAAAAAAATTTACATTGATGCTTAATAGGAAGGTGAAACAGACATTTAAAAATTATCAGTGATAATATAATTTACATTATTTAGCAGAAGAAAGAAACCCTGTATTTTCTTATTTTCATTCATAAGGGAATTTATAAGTCAATACTGTAGACACATAATTATGCATATCTATTGAACATTAATATTCACCTTAAGTATTAATTCTTCTTCACTCATATGAATAATTAAAATTGGCTTTATTTAAGTTTTTAGAAGTGTTTTTGAGAAGTTGTCCATTTCTAAGGACTAAGTACCCTTGATACATGTTTTTCTATTTGCCTTTGTACAGCATATAAAATAAGCAGCTCAGAATTCATACTGTATGAGTAGCACTGACATTTGTTAAGAATAGCAGAATCATAGTCTTATCTAAACAGATTAGTACCTGTGGAAATCTTTGGCACCTTATATTTTTGTGTATATTCAATAATCTTAATAATTATAAATAATATTTCATTGAGTGGTTGCCTGATTTCTAGTTAAGAAAACTCCTTTTAGGAATAAGTGATTGCTTGAATAGTCCACTCTAGAGATTGTATTTCTGTAGCTTGGTGAATCCTCTCTGACTTGTGAGAAAAAAAAAATTAAAAAATTAATGAAATTATATTCAGTTAGAACTCATGGAAATGTACCTGTAGGAATTTCAACAAGTGCCCAGTAAGTTAAAATAAATGATGTGTAGGATGATTGGTTTCCTGTGCCCATATTTTTCATTGATTGGTCTATATATGCAGCGACCGGTTCCCTATCCAAGCTTACATAATTTTTATTACAGAAACCAGGTACTTCAAGAAACTCTTTTAGCACAAAGCAAACAACATATATGTGCCTCTTTCATTGACCAGTCAACAACTGAAATTCAAGTCAAGTATATGTTCTCCAAAATTTTACAAAATCACCAATCAGCAGCATGTGGAGATATAAGCTGCCTCTGCTCCACTTCCTGGAGCTTCGTGGTTGACTTGCATCTCTATAAATCCACTCCTCACTTTCCTAAGGCCTTGACCACAGATCATGCTGCTGCTCAGCTGTTGAATTTCCAGAGGGCAGTGACTAACTGAACATAATATACTAAAAGCCAGCTTCCTGATATCAATCACAATAAATTAGTGGTAGATACAGAACTCGATTTTGGGGAAGCAATTCAAGCATTTGAAGTCATGACAATGCCTGAGAAATGCTGTTGAGAAATGCCCTTATATGGGCTAGGTAAGATTTGCCTGAGTAGCAAATCTTATGTTGAAGATATTCATGAACCATAATTTCTATATAAAATAATACTTCTAACCCACTTCAGTGGTTCCCCACAATGGAATTATTCTGTGGTAGGAGATGTTGTCTTTATGATGATCCAACATCATATGGAAGTTTCCTTTGCATGTAGACCTCTCAGAGTAAGAAGGACACCCAGGCAGGCAGCTGTGGTGGGCATCTGTTAGAAGTATTCCCCCTCCTTCTGCCATGGATCCAGTGTGGCCAAGTGTGGCCTCTGCGTTTACTGTCTCCTCAAAGGACCTTTATCATAAGTGGTGGGGAGTGCTTGGGATTCGGTTAACTGTGAATACGGAGTCAGGGGGAAGGAATTGAAATGTCCTGTGAGTTGGTGAACAGGGCCTGTAGCAGGAGATATAGATAGATATATATCTATATATATCTATATATACATATATATCTGTATATCTATCTGTCTATAGGTATATATATCTATATCTATACCTGTATCTATCTATTTATCTATCTATCTATCTATCTATCTATCTATCTATCTATCTATCTATCTATCTTTGCATCCCGGTCCTTGATGCTAAAAAGGAAGTATGCAATGGGACACTGGCATTTCCTCTAATCTCAGGATCTCAGTGACATCAAGTGGAAGCTAATGGTGGACATGGGAGTAGAAGAGGATGGATAGATTCAGAGAGAGAAATGAAATAATAGAGGCTATGAGATTCAAGACTCTGAGAAGAAACTTCTAGGTTTTTATCATGATTTAAAAATAATATCATTTACTAACAAAGCAGCTTACCAAGGCTGAGCTACTCTAAGAAGGAAATTTGTATGCAAAGCACCAATGCAAACAGTCACATTCATAGAAGCAGGCAAGTAAAACAGGATACTGGTAAGGGTTTTATGATCACAGTGTCACCTGTGATGAATAACAGTGGAGTGCTTTTATGTTTGTTTTCCATATTGGTAGCACAACCGTCATTTTCTACTATTGTAGAAAAAGCCACTCATGATTTACATTTCACAACCTAGGGGACTTACTGTGCTTCCCAAATCCAATCCTGCCTCTTCCCAAGGCACTGCCTTCTGATCTTTGGGAATGCACATCATCCTGTGCACACTCTGAATTCTAGTTCAGAGGGTTGAATTGAAGTTTCAGTTCAGCCTAGAACTAGGAAATAAGTTAAGATGACTGATTTTACTTATGTGCTCTCAGTTGGGTAGAGAGATGCAGATAAAGTCAGATGCCACTGGCACCTTGACTATTTGGGAAACTCAAGTCATGAATTATATTCCTTATTCTACTAATACATTGAGAAATAAGCAGGTCCTGATGAATTCACTGCTGAATTCTAGAAGAAATTTAGAGAAGATTTAATGACAATACTCCTCAAACTTTTTAATGAAATTAAAAAGGAAGCAATTCTCCCTAACTCATTCCTGGAAGCAAGTATTACTTTAATACCAAAACCAGAGAAAGACCTAACCAAAAATGAGAATTACAGGCCAATCTCCCTAATGAACATAGATGCAAAAATTCTTAATAAAATACTGGCAAACAGAATGCAGCAAATCATCAAGAAGATTATACACCACGACCAAATGGGCTTCATCCCAGGAATGCAGGGGTGGTTCAATATAGGCAGATCAAAATATGTAATAAACCACATCAACAGAGCCAAAGACAAAAATCACAATAATCTCAACAGGTGTAGAAAAAGCTTTCAATAAAGTCCAACACTCATTTTTGATATAAACCCAACAGCAAAGCAGAATAGAGTCTCTATCTCAATCTGATAAAAGCTATCTATGATGAACCAACAGCCAGTATCATACTAAGTGGACAAAAGCTGAAAACTTTTTCTTTAAAGTCAGGAGCAAGACAAGGTTGTCCGCTGTCACCTTCCTATTCAATATAATTCTGGAAAAATTAACCAAAGCAATTAGACAAGAGAGAAAAATAAAAGGAATAACAATAGGAAAGGAAGAAGTTAAATTATCATTATTCACATATAACACAATACTCTGCATAAAAGACCCCCCAAAATCCACCAAAATACTTATAAATTTAGTAACAAAATTCAGCAGCATACCTAGATACAAAGTCAATACTAAAAAAATCAATAGCTCTGCTGTACATAAACCAAAAACTCACTGAGAAAGAAGTAGGGAAATCACACGCTTCACAATAGCATCCACAAAAAATGAAATACTAAGGAATCAATCTAAAAAAGCAAATAAGAAATCTATATATTGAAAATTGCAGTACCCTGAAAAAGGAGATCAAAGAGGATATTACAGAACAGAAAAATATCCCTTTCTCATGGATAGGAAGAACCAATATAGTGAAAATGGCCCTACTCCCAAAATTTTTATGCAGATTTAATGCAATCTCAATAAACATATCATTAGTATACTTCACAGAACTAGAGAAAACATTCCTAAAATTCATTTGGAAACAGAAGAGGCCTAGAACAAAAAAGTAATTCTGGGCAACAAAGACAAAGCAGGAAGAATCCCAATCCCTGATTTGAAATTATACTGCAAAGTTTCTGTGATACAATCAGCATGGTACTGGCAGAAAAACAGACCTGCGGATCAGTGGTACAGATTGGAAGATGCAGATACAACTACAAACACACTCAGCCACGTTCTCTTTGACAGAGGACCCAAACATGTTCGCTGGAAGAAAGATAGTCTCTTTAATAAATGATGCTGGAAAAAACTGGCTGTACATGCTGAAGACCTTAACTAGACCTGTGTCTATCATCATGCACTAAACTGAAGTCAAAATGGATCAAAGCTCTAAATATTAAAACAGAAACAGTAAGTCTATTGGAAGACAAAATAGGTAGAAATCTAGAAAACATAGGTTTAGGCAGAGTGTTCATCAACAAAACCCAGACTACATGGGAAATACTTCAAAGAATCAGCAACTGGGACCTCATATTATTAAAAAGCTTCTGCACATCAAAAGAAATCACCAACAGAGTGAAAAGATAACCCACATAGTAGGAAAACATTTTAGTCAATTATCCCTCAGACAAAGGACTTCTATCTAGAACATACAAATAATTAAAAAGAATCAGACTCCCTAAATTCAAAGGCCCAATCAAAAAATGGATATCTGAGATTAATACATGCTTCTCAAATAAAGAAATACAAGTGGCAAATAAATATATGGAAAAGTGTTCAACATCATTGGTCATTGAGAAATGCAAATTAAAACAATATTGAGATTCCATTTCACCCAAGAAAGAATGGCTGTCATCAAGAAATCAACCAATAACAAATGTAAGGCCTGTGGGGAAAAAGCATTCTCTGCTGTTAGTGGGAGTGTAGACTGGTGCAACCACTGTGAAAATCAATGTGGAAATTCCTCAAAAAGCTAAGATTAGAGGTCCAATTTAACCCAGCTATTCCCCTTATGTGTATTTTTCCAGAAGAATTAAAAAATCATACTATAGTGATATATGTGCACCTGTATTTATAGCAGCACAATTTGTAATAGCTAAATCCTGGAAACAACCAAAATGCCCATCAACCAACGAATGGATTGAAAAATATGTGGTATTTTTATACAAAGGGGTACTATTCATCCATAAAGAAGAATGAACTTGAGACTTTTTTAGATAAGTAGATGTAACTTGAGGCTATACTCATAAGTGAAATAAATCAGAATCACATGTAAAAACATTGTATTTACTCTGTGGTGTTAGAAACTTAGAGTAAATGAGGTCTTAAATATACCATAGATATTATGAAATGGTAAGAAATGTTTCAAAAGGAAAGGAACTAGGATGGGGGAAAGACAGGAAAAGGAAAAGAAATGCAAGTCAATTATACTATTAGTGTCTCTTAGTTCATTGAAAAGGAACATTTGTGCTAATATTGATTGGAGAAATGTTTGTGATGTATGTTATACTCTTAGTAACTACTTTAAATATGGTAATATGCAATGTATTACCTATTGTTATTCTCCTATTATTTTGTTATGAAATTTTTGTTTTACCTTTTTTCCTTAAAACAAAATAAAAGAGACATACTGTCTTATTCATTAAAGCAGACCATCCCACAAGTTATCATTATCTGTAGACATTTGCCTACAGGGTAGAGAAAAGTCATGGTACATTCAACCAGCTAGCTGTGAGTGGACATGGAAGCATGAAGTTTGCTACCTGCAAACACAGGAACAGTCAGATCATGTGAGTATTCAGGTATGTGGACATAGCCCTCACACCACACAGCTAAGACACTTGATCCCCCCCACCCCCAGACAGCAGTTTACTACAGTAGGACACACACTCATCGGTGGTCAGGAAAGCACAAGTATTCAAGGAGGCACTGCTGAGAAGGATAATGTCCAGGATGCAGGACCCAAATCTGATCTCTATGACACTGACCAATACTCTCCCATGATTTCTAGTGTCTTGTCTTAGAAAGAAATAGATATACAGAAAAGATAGGTAGGTAGATATGTAGATAGATAGGTAGGTAGGTAGGTAGGTAGATAATAGGAAGCATTGGGAAGGTAGGGGTGGGAGGTAAGCGGAGGAGATTGAGGTTACTGAGAGTCTTTTACTAAGCTGAAACTAACCTGCTCACTTAAAGCAGAATTGGAGAAATTGAAATGACATGTATCAAATGCATGTTGTATAACTACACATTTTGTCATGTACTTTGTACATTTTATGTCATTAAATAACAAGGCATTTCATCACAGTTTTCTTGTATGGCTCTTAAATCTGTTCTATAGTATAACAGGATAATGCCTCCCTTGCCTTTTAAGCTGCGCGAAAGTCCCTAGAATTTTTTGTCTGTCATTTTCAGCTCATTGATACACATACTAAAAAATGGTAATGACACCCATCATCAATTAGCACTATTAAATGTTCACAGGAAGAATGCTACTCTGAACATTCCATTAAATCAGTTGAATAGGTCTGGCACTGAATTATAGGTGACTTAAAAATAAATTTTAAGGTTATATTCAAATTAGGAAAGTAATCATTGTAATAAGATGAAAAAGTGGACCACACTGAGAAACGTAAAGTAGGAAGTCAAGTCATTCAAAGTGCCTCACTCAGATTTGATCATGAGATTTGGCAGGGGATGGAATGAGGTCTCTCATAGGTATCAGTACATTTCCTCTTCTCTTCATGTGTGTGTAATTTAGCCTGATGGGCACAGGGCCCGTGGAGTGCTAATACCAACTTTTTCACTATCCTGTACTTTAGAACAGTTTTTTGCACCATTACAAGTCTCATAAAACATAATTTTATGTGGTGGACTGTAATAATTAAGTATTTGTCAGATTTTGTCTTGTCTATTATTACTTTAAATAATCCCTTGGTGAGTGGCTTCTCCCTTTCCTCTCTGCTGGCTCAGCACATCTTTGTCAAATGCCTTTCAGGTGTCAGGCATGGCAGGCCAACCCTGCTGTCCTTGGAGACTTGGAAGTGAGGATGTGGAAAAGGTAGCATATAAAACCAGGAATCTGCAATAAAGTGCAACAAATGTTGCATACATCTGCGTTTATGGTTCCGTTCAGTAAGGTTCTAGCACAGAAAGTGGAGTCCGGGGCCAAAGTGAGCAAGCAAGCCAGTGAAGGTCATGGATGCGAACTGCCTTTGTGAGCTGCGCGGCAGTCTGTCAACTCGCAGGCCACCGCAGCGTGTCGCCGGTGCAGCGCTCGCCGAAACCCTCTGCGCACATTATTAATATCCTGTGCATGTTTGCTCATTTGATAAGTAAAAATATATCATCCTTCATTTCTCTTTCCCTTATAGTGATGTTAAACATTTTCATATGCTAATTGTGCTTTTCCATTTCTTTCTCTTGTGAACTCTTAGTCTGTTTTCTCCACATCTTTGCCCATTGAAGCGTTAGTGTTTTTATCACCATGGCTATTTTCTTTATAGAGTAAGGTTATTACCTTTCTGTGCTACTACTTAGCAATTATTCACTTTCAAATTGCATGACCTTCCATTTCGTTTGTATTTTTGATACCCGGGAATTTATACCATTTTATATATAAGTAGTTAAATATTTAATTATGTGATATAGTCCCCTGTAGAATTTTACGTTTTCACGGACTTTAGGCTGAAGGATCTATTTAACTGTTTTTTTCTCTTCTATCCATTTTTTTCCATTGTAAAGACACTGCTCCTCATTTGGGCCTTTGCAAGATAGAGAATTGTTCAGAGCTGAGTGAGCTCAGAGGCTTATAGATGGAATTCGTTCTGAGATGGGTCAGGTTAGAAGCGAGGGACCTCAGGAGCCATCTGCTGCTTGTAGCATCTTCCTTTGTTGTGACTGTACTTACCTCTAGGTATCAGCTCTCCCTGGCACTGGTCTATCAATAGCCCTCTCTCTGTCTGCAGTCTTTCTCCCTGCTTATGCATTCTCATATTTTCAATATCAGATCTTTTTGCTGATTAGTTGCAACTCCTGTTTCCTCTTCCAATTACAAAGAGCAAGGCCCAGTGTCTGTTTACCTACCCAATCTCCATCCAAATAACTGACCAGTGTGTGGATTTGCCATCCTAGGTTGGGGTCCATACTGACCAATCAGCAAGGGTGAGTAGGAAGGAGTCCAGACACACAGTGGGCTGGCTGCATCTCTCATGTGGATTGTCCCAGGGCTCACAGTGAGATAGATCACAGTGCTGTTGCAGGTAAGAATGTCATAGTGCATTTAGTTCATCATGGAGCTTACATAGGTTCTGCTGCCAACCAGTGCTGTATCCTCCTACAAACCCCTTAGCCTCTCTTAAAGTTCAATGACCTCTCTGAAAAGGCTAAAGTTTGCATTTCTTTAAGATCCAGTTGAATTCCAAACTATTCTGTAATTCTCATGTATATATTTAAAATATATATTATTTTACTTATCTTTTGGAATCAGTGCTAAAATTTGCTGAATTCCTGAGAATAATCCACACCAAATGCCAAATCCAACACTTACATAAAAATCACGAAAAAGCCACAACAGAAACAAACAACAACAAAAAACAACTTTTAAGGACACATTTGTTAACTGTGGTAATTCATGTATCTGCCATAAAAACAGCCACCATGTCTCACTCACTAGCAACACAAGTCCTTATTTGGGGACTATATGGAAGTTTAGATAGTCATTATGTGGCCTTTTCTTTGGTGGCTGAAGAATTATTTTTGCTCTCACTCCATAGCAATGTTGTCTGAGGTCTTCTTCAAAGGTCTGCACAGGTCATCACAAGTAAAGAAGGAATATGAAGGGACTTGTGACCAGCTCTGGAAGAGGTAGAGTAGTCTTTATTTCCAACCTCATTCTTAGATAGAACCCAGGAACTTGCCTCCACCCTGACTGCAAGGGAGGCTGGGAAATGTAGTCTTCCTACAAACCAGGAAGAGGAAGAGGAATTGATAGTGGTCTTGCCAGTCTTTGCTATGATGTGTAAGATGTGAAATATATGATAAATGAAAAAATCAAAGGCTTACCCAAAATAAATTTTCTATCTTATATGATTGCACAGATAATAATCAAATTTTCAGAAATGAGTCTACTTCCTAAGAGCTGAAAATTAATTTTCATGTAGTTTTTGCTTTATTAACAGTGTTATAGGTAACTCTTATCAGTCATAGAAAAATGTCAGTAAAATTTGCCCCAAATGATTACATTTATCAACAGATTTTGTTGATATTTTCTCAAACTAGATTTTTTCATAAATTCTTTACAATTGAATTTTAGATTTTAGGGAAATTAATGTAACAAATGGCACAACAATGTACTCCAAATTTTTGCATAATATTATTTGTACATAAATGTCAATCAATTTTAAATAGACATTTTTCTTAGCTTCACATAAGAAAACTAACAAAGATGACATTTGGTTTGTCTTTTAAGGGGACTGTGCAAGATGAGTCAACTTGTTCCTAAACGTTGAAGTTTTTCCTTTCTCCTTTTTGCTAATCCTTTCTCCACACTCTTATGAAGAGTACAATATTCTTCCTTTTTTCTATTTTTGTATTTCATCTGTATGAATTCTTTACTTAAGGCTTCCAGTGGATTCCTTAATGTATTTCCCCTAAGCAGTATCTCTGTTTCTAGTACTGTTGTGACTTGACTGTCAGGTGTAGTTATCAAATAACTCAGAGTATATTAAAAACAACGTTAATTAGATGACAAATGCTCATTTTTCCAAACACATAAAAGTAACACTGTTGCACAGAATACTGGAGTAATTTCTGAAATACTCAGCTGCACCATGCTATGTCATGACGGAAACATAGAGTGATGAAAAAAACCAAATGAAAGAAAATATTATGAAAAGTCCATTAATTTGAAATTCTCTTGGTTTTTATAGTTGTTTTGGTTTGTTCTGATTGATAAATGTATTAAAATTTCTTTGATTGCTTGAATTTAGTTATTTTGGGCCTGACGTAACATTCTTGCAATTTCAAATATCTGACATAGTACTTTCTTTCAACTGGGTAACAGAATAATATCTTGCATTTCTTTTTCCTTTTGTACTTAATAACCACCTTATCATTAAAACAGAATATAAAGCTGATTTTTCATCAGCTTTCTTAGAAATCTATTTATCAGTAGTTTTCCTTAAGTTGTTTTCATTTTGTCACAATAAACAATTCCAAAGAATGTTGCAATTAAGTTATCTCTAGCAAATCATGTTTGTTATGGATACTACTAAATATTCAATATTATGGAATGTTGCAATACTATGAGATTATACATTAAATATTTATCAGTCCCTAACCTTATCAAGACCTTGTTAGGGGAAAATACTATGCAATTTTCATTTATGCCTGAGTTACACAATTCTGGGTAATATCATCAGATAATAGATTCTAATGAAATAATTTTGATTTGAAATTTTAATGAAAGAATATCAATATGAAATTAATAAAGGTTTATGATATAAATAAATATTCTAGTTCTTGTCAAAAATAATTATTTTTTTAAATTTTTAAAGAGAATAAAACTAAACAGAACAAAACAAAGCAGATCAGAAGAAAACAATGTGACACAGATTTCAAAGCAAGACAGCAGGAGATCCACAGTGGCTACCATAATGTCTCTTATTTTCTTCTAAATAGTTGTCTGTATCTTCACACACAGTGAATTCATACAAAACAAAATAGTATAAAACTGATCAGAACAGAGTAATGAAGGCATTAAAAGCCTTCAAAACCAGACAATAGGTAAATCAACAATGGCTGTCATAATGTCTCTTGGTCTCTTCAAAATAGCTGTCCATACCTTCATGTATGTTGAAGTTAAACAATACAAAACAGACTAAAACCACTCTGAACAAAGAATAAAAACATTGCGGGATTTCACAGCATGATGATACAGAATCAGCAATAGATAATACCTTTTTCTTCAAAGTAGCTGTTCATATCATTACATACAATATAATCGATTCTCATAAACTGTCTAGGAGAAGTTCTATGCATGTATAAGCCTCTGCATGTATACCTATCCTTTCTGTATTGAAAAACAAACCAAAACAAAACAAATTACTAAAAAAGCATGAAACAAAAAAGACAAATAAATAACAATAGCAAAGAGCCCAAAATAGTGATGATATAGGCCTTCAAAACAAGGTGGTAGGAACAGAACTAAGGTTATTATTTTACATAGTGATCTTCAAGAGTTCCTCAGATCACCAGTCACAAACATGCAAAATTGTTCCAATCCTATGAATGTTAACTGCTTTGTTCCAAGAACTTATAGAATTTTTAGCACAATAATCTTAGCTATTCTTAAATGTGTTTATAAAAATTTATATATTTTTTCTTTTCCCTTCCTTTTTCTTTATCGTCCTTTTCCCTGAGATATTATTTTTTCCCCTTTGAGTAGATTCTTACCCTTTCACTGTATTTATTGAGGATTTTGTATCTTATGTACTCTTAGCATTTCTTAGGGAGACAACATGGTATTTACACTTGTGAGTTTGACTTATTTCACTTATGAGTATGCTCTCAAATGCATCCATTTGCTTATAAATATCTCAATATGATCATTCTTTATAGCTGAGTAGTACTCCATTTTATAAAAGTGCCACATCTTTTTTATCCATTCTTCAGTTCATGGGCATCTATGATGTTTCCAAGGTCTGGCTATTATGAATTGTGCTGCTATAAAGATGGGTGCACATATATCACTGTGGTATGATGCTTTGAGTTCTTCTGGGAATATACCCAGAAGTAGAATAGCTGGGTCAAATAGGACTTCCAATCCCAGTGTTTTAAGGAACCTCCAGAATGACCTCCACGGTGGCTGCACCAGTCTACACTCCCACCAACAGTGCAGAAGAGTTCCTTTTCTGCCGCAGCCTCTCTAGCATTTGTTGTTGGTAGTTTTGTTGATCCTGGCCATTCTTTCTGGAGTGAGATGGAATCTCAGTGTGATTTTAATTTGCATTTCTCTAATGACCAATGATGCTGAACATTTTTTCATGTATTTATTTGCCATTTATATTTCTTTATCTGAGAACTGTGTATTCATCTCAGATGATGAGTTTTGGATTGGGTCTTTGAATTCCAGGGGTTTGATTTTTTAAATTCTTTGTATGTTCTAGTCAGAAGTCTTTTGTCTGACAGACAGTTGACTAAGATTTTTTTCAAAATGCATGGGTTTCCTTTTTACTCTGTTGGACATTTCTTTCAACTTGCAAAAACTTTTTAACAAGACAAGATCCTAGTTATTGATTCTGGGAATTATTTCCCCAGTGGTTTGATTTTTGTTCATGAATTCTCTTGTCTACTCCTATGTCTTCAAGATTTCTACCTACCTTGTCTTCCTTCAGATTTAGTGTTTCTATTTTAATATTTAGATCTTTGATCCATTTCGACTTTAGTTTAGTACATGGTGATAGACATGGGTCTAGTTTTAGTTTTTGGCATATAGAGAGACAGTTTTTCCAGCACCACTTATTAAAGAGACTTTCTTTCTTGCAGTGAATGTGTTTGGTCCCTTTATCAAAGATAAGGTGGCTGAGTGTGTTTGTAGTTGTAGTTGTATCTTCTGATCTGTTCCATTGATCTCAGGTCTGTTTTTATTCCAGTACCATGCTGATTTTATTACAGTAGCTTTGTAGTATAAGTTAAAGTCAGGGATTGTGATGCCTCCTGTCTTGCCTCTTTGTTGCTCAAAATTGCCTTTGCTATTCTAGGTATTTTCTGGTTCCAGATGGATTTTGGGAATGATTTCTTTAGATCTGTGAGGTATGCTAGTGGTATTTTGATTGTAATTGCATTAAATCTGTATAACAATTTTGGAAGAATAGCCATTTTCACAATATTTGTTCTTCCTATCCATGAACAAGGAATGTCTTTCCATTTTCTGAGATCTTCAGTTTCTTTTTTCAGGGCATAATAATTTTCCCTGAATAGATCTTTTACTTCTTTTGTTAGATTGATTCCTAAGTATTTCATTTTTTGAATGCTATTGTAAAGGGTGTGGCTTCTCTTATTTCTTGCTCAGTGAGTTTGTTGTTTGTGTATAGGAATGCTATTGATTTTGGAGTGTTGACTTTGTATCCAGCTACCTTACTGTATTTAGTTATTATACTGAGGAGTCTTTCATTGGAGTTTTGGGGGTCTTCTATGTAGACTAGCATGTCATCTGCAAATAGTGGTAATTTAACTTCTTCTTTTCCTATCCTTACTCTTTTTATTTCTCTCTCTTGTCTAATTGTCTTGGCTAGTATTTCCAGCACTGTATTGAATAGGAGTGGTGATAGTGGACATCCTTGTATTGTTCCTGATTTTAGAGTAAAGGCTTTCAGTTTTTGGTCATTTAATATGATGCTGGCTGTTGGTTTGTCATAGATGGCTTTTATCATATTGAGGTAAAAACCATCTGTTCCAGTTTTCTGTAAGGTTCTTATGATGAATGAGTGATGGACCTTATCAGAAGCTTTTTTTGCATTTATAGAAATGATCATGTGATTCTTATTTTTGGCTCTATTGATATGGTGGATTACACTTATTGATTTGCATATGTTGAACCATCCCTTCTTTCCTAGGATGAAGCCCACTTGGTTATGGTGTATAATCTTCTTGATGATTTGCTGCATTCTGTTTGCCAGTGTTTTACTGAGAATTTTTGCATCTATGTTCATTAGGGAGATTGGTGTATAATTCTCTTGTTTTGGTTGTGTCTTTCTCTGGTTTTGGTTTTAGAGTAATACTTGCTTCCAGGAATGAGTCAGGGAGTCCCTTTTAATTTCATTGAAGGGTTTGAGGAGTGTTGGCATTAGGTCTTCTTTGAATTTCTTGAATCCATCAGGACCTGGGCTTTTCTTTGTTGGTAAGGTTTTAATTACATTTTCAATTTCATTAATTGAAATTGGGTTATTCAGCAGTTTTACATCTTCTTGACCCAGCTTTGATAATTCATACATTTCTAGGAATCTGTCCATTTCTTCTGTGTTATCAAACACAGGTTTGATAACACAGAAGGTTTTTAAAGTAGGTGTTGATGATCTACAGAGTCTGTAGTGATTTCACCCTTTTCATTCCTTATTGCATGAATTTGAGTTTTTCTTTCCTTTTTTAAAATAAGGTTGGCTAGGGTCTTATCAATTTTATTTATTCTTTCAAAGAACCAACTCTTTGATTCATTGATTCTTTGTGTTATTTTCTTAGTCTCTATTGCATTGATTTCTGCTCTGATCTTTATAATTTCCTTCCTTTTTTGACTTTGGCTTGACTTGCTCTTCTTTTTCTAGATGTTTGAGGTGTAGCATCAGGTGGTTTATTTGTGTTTGTTCTGTTTTCCTGATGTGGGAATTCATCACAATAAAATTTCCTCTGAGGGCTGTTTTCATTGCATCCCACAGGTTCTGTTAAGTTGTATTTGTATTTTCATTTGTTTGTAGATATTGTTTAATTTCTTCTTTAATTGCCTCTGTGACCCACTGATTACTCAGGAGTGTAGTATTCAGTTTCCATGTGTTTGTGAGGTTTTTGTAGTTTCTTTTGTCATTAATTTCTTGTTTAATGGTGCTATGATCTGATAACATGCGTGGGACAATTTCAATTCTTTTGCATTTACTTAAGCATGTCCTGTGGACTAGTATATGGTCTATTTTAGGGAATGTCCCATGTGCTTCTGAGAAGAATGTATATTCTGATGTTGTTTGGTGGAACACTCTGTATAAGTCCACAAAGTCCATTTGTTCACAGGTGTGATTTAATTTTGTTATTTCTTTGCTGACTTTCTGTCTGATCTGTCTCTTTGTGTCAATGGGGTGTTAAGATCTCCCATTATAATTATGTTATTGCTTATTTGATTTTCCATTTCTGTTAATATTTGTTTTGTATAGCTGGGTGCTCCAGAATTTGTTGCATAGATATTTAAGATTGTTATTTCTTCATTTTGAAGTTCTCCCCTAACAAGTATGTAGTGACCTTCTTTATCTCCTTTGATCATTCTTGGTTTGAAGTTCACATTGTCTTCAAATAGAATAGCTACTCCTGCTTTTTTTGGGGGGGTTCCTGTTTCATGAAGTATTGTTTTCCATTCTTTGACTTTCAGTCTGAGTTTCTTTGACTTTCAGTCTATGAGATGTGTTTCTTGTATACAGCAGAGGGCTGGATATTGTTTCTTCATACATTCTGCCAGTCTGTTTCTTTTAATTGGTGAGTTGAGACCATTCACATTAATGGTTATAACTGATATATATTGGCTTATTTTTGACAGGCTATCTTTCTGCTGTTGATTCTTTACCTTTCCCCTCTATTTAATTGTTTGCCTTGCTTAGTGGTTTTTTTACTATGTCTATCTAGAATGTGTTTCAGTATTCTTCACAGGGTTGGTTTGGTGGTCATGAAGTTGTTCAGCTGTTCTTTGTCATGGAAGTATCTAGGGGCCTGGGGGTGGAGAATGTGGTATAAGCGGGAGTGGGAGCAGCTGCCACACCCTCTCTGTGGTGCCTTGATCCTAAGACCATTCTTCTTCAGGGCCCCTGGCAGGTGGAGGCTGTCAAGGAAGGGCTGTCAATGGCAGTCCCTGGTGCAACATCGAATACTAACTTGGAACTTTTAAGTTTAAAAAGTAAATGAGTTTCTGCAAAAGAGCAAGAAAGGATTTTCATACACCCTCTTGGCCCTTATGACTCCAGTCTAATTCATTGTCAGTGGATAGGGCTTATTTGTTTAAAATTGATTTTAAATGTCTTCTACTGTAAAGGTTTTTAAACAAGGCAATCAAGACATCAAATAAAGGCATTCAGGATTGTCAGATGATGTAACATAAAAAAGAGTATTAGTCCATCCACCTGAGCTCTAGCTTTCCAAAGTCAGGGTCATTATTGCATTATTTTGAAGTTTAGTAATTTACTGAAATGGATCTTATTTATTTCATAATTTGAAAAAGTATACTGCAACTTTGATCCAGATAGAATTTTTTTTTTATTTCTCATTACTTTCTCCAGTGATGTATTCTGAATTTAATCTTTTGATTTAGATGTGTAGTTGCTTTAGTTTCCATGTGCAGATCCATTGTCTTTTGGCTTTTCTGCCTAGCTCACAGGTGGGCAAAATTTTTGTACAAACGCAAGAGACTCAATATAACTTGATTGAGTGTTGTATGTGAATGAGGAAGTTATGTACTTCCTTTTATACCAAAACCTCTGTAATTAGAGTTTCTCTTTTGTTTTTGTAAGGCCTAGAATAAATCAAGCAACTTCAACAGGAACTTCATAAAGATTGTAGTCTTCATAGAGATGGTGAAATAGTAACTGGAAAAGAAAGAAAAAGACTTGTGAAATTACATGTAAGCCCTGTGTCTGCAACAGAAAAGAATTATTACAAGGTACATCTGATGGCTTTCAAACATCTGAAAGCAGCATAGAGCTGTCTGAGGGACCATTTATGAATAACCGAGTGTGGTTCCCTGGTACAACCTAAACCCTACCTCCTCCATTCTTAGCACCTTTGGGGTTTTACTTGGAGTCTTCAGTCAGGCCTGCTATCTTCTGGCTGCTCAAAATATTTCTATCCTAATTCCTGGCTTTCATCCAACTCTCCAACATCTGGCTAAAGATCAAAGTAGGAAAAAAAAAGCCACTCTGATAGAACAGTTTGCTATCAGTGTGAAGCAGAGAAATGTTCAGGGCAAATACTCTTTTATGTGTCATAGAATGATATATAGACCATTTTAGGTGATGTTTCTTGTGTGTGTGTGTGTGTGTGTGTGTGTGTATTGTAAGATAGACACTCAGATTGATAGTGTCAGGCTGTCCACCTGTGTGTGGAAATAGAGCTAAACTGTATAATTAAGAAAAAGGGAAATAATCATTGTCAAATAGTTTCCCTAATTTATCAGTTTCTAAACATTTGTATTTTAGGGATTTATTGCTTGTATCTAAAATTTTGCCTTTTAGCCTAGCAATTTCACACCTCAGTGTGAATCAGTTTGCTCACTTTGGGGAACTTTTGTGAATTTAGTTAATTCCCATGGAAATCTCTCCCCCTTCATTTCTCTCCCACACCTAATGGTTCAAGACCTGTTTCAAATACAGAGACTTTCTTCATCCTATCTAAGTAAAGTTGATAACTCTCTTAATTGATCATATTTATAGAGTTTCTGGATCTGATTACTGTATTTATCACATTGGTTTCCATTTATTTTGCATCTTTCTTCCAATTGGAGAATAAGTTATTAAGGGTACGCCTTCTACCTTATATGTCTCAATGACTTGAGCATCTGGCACTTCCATTCTACAAATCCACTGACTGGATATCCCAATTAAATGAATTTGTGTTGGCTGAGAAGGGTAAAGCTTCAGGCACTGAAGGCCTCAGGGAAAATTCAGAGGAGGAGCTGCAGGAGAAACATACCACTGTGTGCACTGAGAAAATTTTCACTTACTTCGAAATTTCCTTTCAGGCTGATCTATTGTGCCTGGGACCACCTAGGCTGAACTCTGTGTACCTAAAGCCAAGCCCTTAATTCAGGAAAGGGGGCTGCTATTTGCAAAGTCTCAAGTCTGCCAAACTCCTTTCTGCTTGTTGAAGTCACCTACTATGATCTATCTTTTATGTTATGTCTCAGAAGTCTTCCCCAAGATGTTTGTTCAATTAATCCTTGAAGAATTTCTTTCTCAGTGGCCAAATAGATGGCTGTGAGGTATTGAAATGCTGACAGAAATCCTGTTGCTTGTAAAAGAGAGTGGGGGAATCTCATTTTAGACATGTAGACATCTGAAAAGGAGATTTTACAACAGTTCTTCATGTTAATGACTGTCAGTGTCAACAGACATGATTCTGCTGTCATTTTGGGACTATCAAGGTAAAGATTGCACAGACAATCTTAAACCTGGCATTAGTAAACATAAAACAATCAACCTGACCTAAGGGAACTAACTGTGCATAAAACAATCAACCTGACCTAAGGGAACTAACTGTGCAGAAATACTTCATCTGTAATCAAAAAATGTACTTGCGACAATTAATTTCAAAATATTTAAGTCTACTTCATAAATACACTCTGGATAACTAGAAAATAGTTCAAGGTGACAGTTAGGATTGTCCTTCACTCTCAAAAACCCTGAAGAACTGAGAACCATGTCACAGTGTATATGGGGTAAGATTCTGAGGTCTCATGTTCTACCTGCTTTGCCCATATTTCCCTATTTCATCATACGATGCTTGGGATAAACCCTTATTTTTTTAATCTACTTATTACTCCTATGAGTAATATGGAAAGATTTCATTATTAAATTTAAGACTGTTTTATTTGTAAAGTTGTCAACTTTGTTATTCCTTAGAGATTTGTGCAAATAAATTGACATCCTCAACAAAATAGAATGTTCTCTTAGAAATCAGGTAGTATAGCATACACTTTTGCCCAGTGTGTTGTGGAAGGTGGGTAAAGTTCTGCAGAGCTGGGCTGATATGTTAGGAAGGAGAAGCAGCAGCAAAACTGTATCAATTATGGAGGTAAATGAACATAATTTGAAACCTCTTCATTTTTAACAAGTTAATGGGGATTGGTGACTTACTCCTCTGAATTTTGTAGACCATAATCACAAAGCACATAATTCTGAAGGTGTGTCACGAGTTCTAGTATGGTTGGTTCTGTGAAACAAAAATTGAAATACTGACTCAGAACTTCCTGGAAGATAAAAGCTGGTCGGCATTTATCTATAAGAGCTTGGTATAAGGAAAGTCAAGATTGGGGAAGAGCTCTTGAGTTCTAATTCTTGCTTTCCCCCCATGTTGTCCTGTGTAGACTATTGGCCAGAGTAAAGAGGAAAAATACGACTCCAGCCCAGCACTGGTGACAAAGTGAAAACAGTAGAAAATCTCTCTAGAATAATGGGCTCAAGGGCAGATAACACAGATCCCCAGACATTTTGGCTGACCCCTGTTTCCTTTTCATTATCCCTACCAAGACTGGAGGAAAGGACGAGGGCCCCCAAAGGGCAGTGTTGCAGGAAAGTGTACACAAATTGTGGTTCAGCCCAGAATGTGAAGCTCTGGAGAGCTGCACTCTATCATTTTAAACCAGAAGGAGGAGAATTATGGGCCAGAAATAACATAAATATAAACAAACTTAAATAAGAGCAGAAGTCATCAATATCTCCAAAAGACGAGATAGAGGAATTGGGAATGTACCCCAGTAGTAGATTAGTAGAGCTCACAATGAACAAGGTCCTAAGTTCATTTCCTAGTACACACACACACACACACACACAATTTCTAAGAAAGAAAAATCTGAAAAGTTTCATAGTGCCAAACCTTATAGAAAGTACTCCCAAAAAAGAGTACCAAAAAAGAAAAAAAATATATGAGTGAAACACCTTAAAAGACAAACAGGAAAAACTGTCCAGGATAAAGAGTGGATTATTTACAAACAAGAGTAATGTACTTCTCAGTTAGTGTTATGTGCAAAATAAAGGGGAATGACATATTTGAGAGTTGTAATAAAGGAAGTTTAAATGTAGGATATTATATTCAACTAATAATTTAAAGTTAGGGAAATATGTACTTAAATATTTTCAGGCAAAGGAGAACATGAAGATTCATTAAGCAAATAACTTTTATAAGTATCCTTTTGAACAGTACAACAAGTAAGTTGTCAAGCAAACTTTGGCAGAGATGTAGAAATGAATAAACAGCTTAGTAAATTTCGTAGTTGTTAAAAAAACCCAAAATATCCATAAAAGATACCTAAAATTCACAGCTAAAAATATAGAAAATATAGTCGTAGTAATCATAGGGGTAAAAGGGATAAGAGATAAAAGAGAAATAGGGACAATATAAATATTGACAAGCATAAGAAATGAATTTGAGGGAAAGATTTATGTAGATATACATTGGCATTTATTTACTAACAAAAAATCAACCTAATATTAATTTTTACTCAAGAAGAAGAAACTTAGTATATTAAATGGAAGGTATAAAAATAATTAGAGTACAGAGAATATGCAATGGAAATATTGTGCTCAGCAGCACAAGTACCTGCCTGGCAAGTATGAGGTTGTGAGTTTGATCCTTGGTACCAATAAACAAAGTTCTACTTGGTTCTTTTGCAATCTGATTTGTGCTTGATAGTTTTATTTGTTTTTCATATTTTAACTTACTTACTTTTGGGATATTAAATGTATAATTTTACATTCTACATCTAAAGTCTTTCTGACATCTATTGTAAGTATTGGACTCTACCTAGTGATTTCTTAAGGGTATTGTTTTATAAATTTTGACTCTGAATTCGTGTTCCTAGGAACTTTATCAGCTGAAATCCTTTAAAGCCTGGAAGGAAGGAGTGTTCCATCAAAAAGAATTTGCTTAGACTCATCTCAGACCCCTGCAGGCATGACTAATGTAGGACCACTTTAAACAGATTATTGGATTTAGTTTCATTGGGCCACCAACTCAGTGTGGATTCAGGCTACCCATCAATGTGGGGAGTGTTCTTTAATGATAAATACTTCACTCAAGAGACATATTTATTTTCTGAACTTAGCACAAAAATCATAGCAAAATTTTTTTTTTGCTGTGTTGTTCTATGGAGTCTGTTCACTCCTGGTGCATGATATGTTTCAGAGCATGCCTTTTCAGGGCACCAGCCTTTCGCAGGAATATCCTATTTTATATACGATAAAATCTATCACCATTAATGAGCCCTAGGCTTTGTCTTCTGCGCCTTCTGTTCTGGGAAGCAGGACATTAAACAAACAAACAAAAAACAGAAAGAAAAGAAAAACTAAGATTGAGCAGAAATAAATGTAGATACTAAGGTCAAAATGGAATCTGTACTGTCTTAACTGTCTAGGAAATACTTTTAATTTAGTTTCTGATCTTGAAAAGTTCTGTTCTGAAAGGACAAGGATATAGTTATAAGATTTTAAAAATATTTTATTTAACTGTTTTTATTTTTTTCAGAAATATGTCAGTTCCTCCAAATTTTGTTGTTGTTGTTTCAACCTGAGCATAGGTATATTTTCCCGAATGACAGGGCCAGTTAGTTGAGGTGCTGTTTTTTTATCCATGTATTTGTTGGAGAGGTCATGGGATTGGTCCTGCCTGTTAAACATGCTGCGGACTGATAATTCTGTTAGTTCAGTAGTAGCACAATGTGGACTCATCCATTTAAATTTTATAAAAATTACATCAACTAAACAGCAATGCACTGATCATGGGTGTCACAGGGAAGATTTAGCAGGAGATTATATATGAATGTATGTTGGTGCTCCAGCTTTGTAAACAGGTAGCTGCAGAATTTCCAGGAATTTTATCCATAACTTTTCAGAGAAGACCTTACAATGAAAAGCAGCAGTAGATTAGAGCAGCAGCACTGGGTCCCACTGTCTACCCAGCTATAAAAAAAAAAAAAAAAAAAGAGCAAGCCCAGTCGTCATGGTTCTGAAACATATGCAGGGACTAGTGGCAAGCATAGCACTAAGTTCTCTTATAAAACTTCAAAATGTTTTAGAAACAGAGTTTTATTTATTCCTTTAAATTAAGAGCAGCAATAAATCAAAACAAGTCAGCGATACAAATTCCTAGAGAAACACGAAATGAAAAGAACGTACAAAAACACAACATAGGTGATCTACAGTGGTCACTATGATGTCTCTAGTTATTTTCAATAAAATTGTCTATATTTTCAAATATAATATAAACATAGCATTGCTTTACATTATTAATAACATCTAAACATTGGAGACATTATAGGACTTCAGAGGCAGTTAACAATCAAACCAGAATGGGTATCCTATTGAATCCTGTCATCTTCAGAGTAGTTGCCCCTATTCTCAGACTCAACACTCTCAAGCATACCAGATTCAAATAAAATCAGTCAGGATAAAACAGTGATATATGTTCTTTTCATTTTGTGTTTCTCTAGGAATTTGTTTTGCTGACTTGTTTTGATTTATTTCTCCCTCTAATACAGAAAGGCTAGGTAGGTATATGTGTAGAGACATACACGTGCAGAACTTCTAAGTAGTTTACAAGAATGGATTATAGTTATTGTAAGGGAAAAAAAAGGAAAAGAGAATATTCTAAAGGATATAACTGCATGTATGTTTGAGTGTGTGGAATTAAGAACCATGTTGCTAAAGTTTTAGTTGGATGGATGAGCAAAACTGACTGCAGTCTCACTGTTTGGATGTCCATTTTGTGGACTTTAGTTTTGTAACTTGAATAACTGCATCTAAGAGGAAAGTATATAATTATCAACTAGTGATTATTACTTGTTACTATTTTTTTGTTGTCTTGTTTTGTTTTTGAGATTTTGTATTGTTTCTACCCTCTTTCCGTTTCAAAATTTTTTCTTTAAATAAAACAATTTAAAAAAAAAAGCAAGAGGAGGAAAAGAAAGTGCTCTAAAAGAGATAACTGTATGTAACCTTAAATGTGTAGGATTGATAACCATGTTACTAAGTTTCTGTTGGATTGGTGAATAGAACTGTTTACAACCTCACTGTTTGAATGTCCACTTTGTATGCTTTAATTTTGTAACTGGAACAACTATATCCAAGAAGTCAATATGTAATGTATCAAATAGTGATTTCTTACTGTTTATTTTTTTTGAAATTCTGTATTGTTTCTACCCTTTTTTCTCTTTTGCTTCCCCCCTCTTTTAAAAAAAAAGCAAGAGGAGGAAGAGAAAGTGCTCTAAAGGAGATAACTGTATGTATACTTAAGTGTGTAGGATTGATAACCATGTTACTAAGTTTTTGTTGGATCGGTGAACAGAACTGTTTGCATCCTCACTGTTTGAATGTCCACTTTGTATGTTTTAATTTTGTAACTGGAACAACTATATCCAAGAAGACAATGTGTAATGTATCAAATAGTGATTTCTTACTGTTTAGTTTTTTTGAAATTCTGTATTTTTTCTACCCTTTTTTCTCTTTTGCTCCCCCCCCTTTAAATAAAATTTAAAAAAAAAAATTTTCCCTAAATTAAGAGCAGCACTAATAATTTCCCCTAAGTATAAGAGGGAACTTTCTACTTTCTCCCTCTGATCAACTCCATGTATTCTGGAGGTTAAAATTATGCTTGGCCTGTGGAATCTGTCATTGTTGAGGCAGATACTGTTTAAATGAAATAAAATTGAATTTACATGGAAGGAAGTGGGAACCAATATGTAAATGAGGTGCTTGTTGATTTCTTTCAATGTAATGTGATTTTAGGTGAAGGGAGAGTCGACATCAGGATCATAGCCCAGGAGGATTAGGGTCAGTGGGAAGGTCAATGAAAAGGCTTCTCTTTCCCAGCGATTACAAACATTGTCTTTATTTAACAAGGACCATTTTGTTGTTAATACAGTTCCCATAACTTACTTGCATGTTAAAATATTTCACTCCTCAAATTGCATTTAAAAAGTAATTTAATTCATTTTTAAACAGTTAAAGATATATATATATATATATATATATATATATATATAAAATGTCAGATCAGCATGAAATAATTAATAGGTCATAAGATATATGTTAGTGTAGACCATTAATACTATAATTTTTATTCATTCATTTCCTTCGCTCATTCACTTTTTAGTTATTCTCCTGTTCCCTAATTCATTAATTATTGAATAGTTTTCATATCTGAGAAACTAGCCTGAGCATGGGAGTTTTTATTGTGGTGAAGTACAATGTTCACAGGAACTTCCTGGCGTATTGAAAATAACTCAAAGACCCACAGATAAAATGTGGTAGATCACAACTTTTGGGGAGTGTACAGGAAGGCTATCAATTTTTTGTTGTTGTTCTGGGGATCAAACTCACATTCTTACACTTTCCAGGCAGGCACTTACGCTGCTGAGCTAAATCCCCAGCCCAAGGGAGTGTATTTTTTAATATAAAGGGTTAGACCTAGAGAATTTGTCTTAGGTTACACAGAAAATTCATTGTTGGCTGAGAACATAGGAGGCAGACCTTCTTAATTGTACTAAAGTTAGTAAATATGACAACTAACATTCATGATATGAACACTTAAATTTATCGCTGTAAACATGACAGATCATACTTATTGCGATAATATAAAATATAAAATATTCAGTGTTGTTAGTGTTATACTTGTGTTAGTGTAACATTCTATTACATTGTAGATACTTTTCTCTCTTAGTGGCTGAATATAAAATGAACTATAAATATATTAATAACATACATTAAAACATTAAAGATGACTTAGTTTTATGTCTTCTGTTTTAGGAGCTGGCATTAAAGCCTAAGGAATTATTTGTTCTATAACTCACAATTGTACCAATCAGCAACAGTCTTTCTCTGTAAACCTCAATCAGAGTAACTGATATTTCTGGGTCTCAGTCAATTATAGCTGCTTAAAATGGTTTTTGATTGATTTGTTCAATTGGAAACTGTGGTCAAGCAAGTTAGTCATCATGAATATAACCCATAGTAGTTTTCAAGAAATCCTGGAGCAGCTATGCATTCAATCTGTAACAGTCAAGGCAACTAGTGTAACACCATATAGAATAGAGGAAAACAGTAGCAGCAACTCAGGGTGTTTTCTGGTCATAAACTATCGAAAAATCAACCTAGATCAAAATTACTTAAATTCTAAAATCAGAAGAAATCAGGACCCTTTCATCTCTTTATAGGTAGAAAAATTCTTAAATGCCTACAATTTTAGTAGCAACTAAATATATCTTTATTATTTATTCATTTCAGGATGTAGTTACAAATATGAAATTTGAGTTTTTTAACTTAATTTAATTTTATTTATTTATTTATTTTTATTTTGAAGGTAGTAGAAATGCAACAGAGCAAGACAGAACAAAGCCAATTGAGACAGTGCAGTGAATTTGGTACAGAACTTCACAGCAAGTTACCGGGATAACAGAAATAGGTACCATAGTATATCATCTCATTGTCTTCACAATAGTTGTCTAGCCAATTAGGTATAGCAATATTAAACCAAAGACAGAACATTATAAAACCAATTGAAAGAGAATATTGAATAGAGTAAAGCAGTTAATCATAGTGAAACAAAACAGAAAACATTTGCTTTCAAATAGAAGACAGAGGAGACCCCCGTATTTGGTCTATTGCATACAGTCATCCTCCCAAGAGATGCTCAGACCTCTGTCCCCAGTTGTTAATGGGCTGCAGGGGGGTTGTGGGATGCTTGATTCCAAGCCCGCGCACCAGAAGGCTCACAGGAGACACTACTGGGTCTCTTCTTGACTCACGCCAGAGGAAGGCACTTACCAAGAGGATGGGCAAATTGCTTCTTTGTGCAGCCGCCTGGGTTTCACCAAGTTTTTTTATTTTAAAACTTTCATTTATTTTAAAATTTTATGAACTGTTGAACAGGTGAAAAACATTATATTATTGTTGAAGAAAAGAATATCAGTGATAAATGCACTTAGTAAAACATGAAAAGTAGAGACTATATAAAATTTGCATTCAATAAAATGTATCATTCAAATTCTCAAAATATTAAAGCTGTTTTAGTGAATGACACATTTTGAAAAATTCTAAACTAGAAAATTTGCTTGATTCTTTTTTTCTTTTTCTATAGACAAGGTCTCTCTGTGTAGTTCAAACTGACCTTGTGTTCATTATGCAGCCCTCAAACTCTCAGTGATCTTCCTGTCTCAGCCTCCTAGATGCTGGGATTACAGACGTGAGCCACTACATTCAGCATTTGTTTGATTTTGTCTTTTAAAAATGTCATCTCATTTTATGACCATGTTTCCATTTGTAATAATTAGTCCCTATGTCTCAAAAAGAAATTTATAATAAATATGGTTTTCCAAGTGAGTATACAGAATATGCATATAGGAAGATTTTCTTTCTTTTTTCATTAGCAACATTATCTTAAGCTTTCCTGAAAATGAACATCACAGAAGCCCAGCAAGAAGGCTTTTTATTGGGAAATGTTATGATAAATTGTAATTTGAGATTTAAGTTTGATCACCAAGGAAACTTGCCCTATGATGGCAGTAAAAGAAATCTTGGAAATAAAATATAAGAATTGGAAAAAATGCTAAAGTTAAATGAACGTTTGCAGGTTTAAATCATTTAACAGTTATTATTTGTGATTGAGCACCCCTGTGACACCAGCCACTATGAATATCTCTGCAGAGAAGAGTAAGACAACATTTTTACCCTGCAGCTGTATTTAGTCAAGTGGGGAATGCTCACCCTAGCTGTATTCATGTTGTGTGTCCCAAGTTCCCCTAAGGATAAAGCGTCATAGGGTTTAGGAAGGGGACCCAACTTAGATCTGGAGGACTAACAAAGAGTTCTCAGGGAGATTGTCTCTAAGAGGTTATGGATGAGTAAAAGTTAAATCACAAAAAGGTTGAGGATAGGAAAAGTGTTCTCAACCGAGAGTAAGACTTATGCAGACTAAGAATCATAATTGTGAGCATCTATGTGGTAGATAAGCCTACTGGTTAGAAGAGATGAGGAGAGGCTAATAAATCCAGGCTGGAGGCAGGGTCACTCCACCATCTCTCGCATCTGTCCTTGCCACTACAGAGAAGTTTCATCAGAATAGTAGGGATGGAAACACACCATTGAGAGTAAATTGAAGTCCCAGGAAAAAAAGATTATAAGAAGCCACCCAGACATTTTAAATGAATTCAAGTTTGCAGCCATAGGCAAATTGCATTCCAAGGTGCTGAAAGGATTTACAGATGTAATCATGGGATGATTGGCAGTAATCTACAGAAATCATGGAGAAGAGAAAGGCTGCCAGGAGATGTGATCTGAGTGCAAATCACCCACCCCCGTTCTCTCAAAGGGTAAAAAAGTAGATTCGGGAAGCCATTACATCAGCAATGTTGATCTTTATTAGCATTCGAGGATGGATTAGTCTAACAAGGAATTGAGAGTACTTGGAAAATAATGAGACCACATCCAGGACCCAGTCTGAGTGCACTAAAAGCATTCCTACCAAATTAGCCTTATTTAATTTTCTGTAGGTTGAGTAGCCTGGGTGATTTCCGGGGTTGAGAGGCAATATTTACGTCTAGGTAGGGATCTTGATGAAATCACTTACACGTCTTTGCAGGCCAGGCTAGAAATATGACTGGCTGGTGGGACAAGCAGCTCCATGTGCCACTGGTGGAGCAGCTGCTGGAAGTTACCAGTCCTATAGCAGTTTGCGGGCATGATCCTCGCAGTGTGTCCAATGGCTTTGTCCTTTGCTTTGTCTTAGCCACATTTAAAAGTCCAACCTAGGGTAAGAGATACCCATCTGGAAAGAGTGAGCAGTGGTACCGACTGGTGGAATGAAATTCAAATGTCCTTAGTAGAACAGTGCATAAAGCCAGGAAACTGAGATTCAGCAGCCAACATGCATGTATGGTTTTGACTTTTTGCAAAAACTTTCATAAGAATATACTGGTGCTTCTAAACAGTTCATCTCAAAAAAAGCAAAAAAATTAAAAACCACTTCAGGTACTTTTGTTAACTACAAACTCTAAAAATTACATCTGCTGCAAAAAAGGGAGAAGGGCAATTTCCAGATAAGACTCTGTTAGTAGAGAACATTTCCAGAATGGGGGAAATGGCACTAGATTCCTAGTGTTTCACTGAACTCAAACACTACTAATAGGACCCACCAGGGCAGTATGACATGCAGACTTAAATGCCTGGTTGACAGACGATGACTTCCTTCAACACCACTTCTACCTGCTCTGTCAATAGCAGAAGGCTTGAGTGGTCTTGATCCCCGCTTCAGCAGCAAACCTTGCTCAGCTCAGGCCAGCCAGGAAAATTCCATCTTCCTCAGCACTCTAATTGGTTTAATTAATCCAGGCCTAAGCTTATCAGTGCGTGGCATTCCCTTGGTTTTAGGGATTGGTTCAGGGGTGGCCAATTGATGTAAATCTCAGTGTTTTCTCTTTCCCAGCAGTTAATGAGAAGCAACCTGCCTCTCCTGCTGAATGAGGCACCATGCAGCACTAATTGCTGCTGGCACACATCCCACAGCCAGGAGGGAAGTCAGTCTGGAGAAAAGTTAGCACAGAGATAAAGGCAGGGAAGATCAAGCCACAAGGAGTGGACCAGAGCCCTGATTAAGTGGTGTCTAAATTGTTCTGCTGCTGGAGTTTTCAGTGCAACTTGAAGCCACCATGAGGTTGGTTTTTGTCACCTCTAACTGAAAGCATTTTAATAGATCCAAAGGCAAAACTGTGGTAAGAGTATTGTCAAAACAGAGAAAAACCCTGCCATAGAAGGAAGTTTGAAGGAACTCAGGGAGACAAAAACTTAAGGGCCATTTATGAGTTGTTGAAGAACATCTGTCACATGGGAGAGGGAGGGCACATGTGTTGTTGTATGAGAATTCAAAACTGGGGCAGATGCTATAGGATTAAGGGAAGGCAAATTGTGATCCATTGTGACACTTGGAGAAATAATACATTAAGAACATGTCTAATTCTTAGAGGAATTCTGTTGTAGTAAGGACTGTTTGCCAATTACTGTAAGTGCTAAAGCAAAGAATAATGAACCATCTGTGGATGTTATTCTGTCTCAGGATTTGATGGCATCTTGCAAGACTTCATTATTTAAATGTAGAAAAGGTAGTCACTTATTAAGCAAGCTTGGTTCCTGACTTGGTTTCCCGATATGGCCTGACTGATATTATTTGTTTTCATCTCTATCCCTGTCTGAAGAGGGAATGGGGTAGAATTCTAATCCTACTTTTATTTATTTATTTATTTATTTATTTATTTATTTATTTTTTGCTACATAAAGGAAATTACTAGAAGTACAGGGGCAGATTTTTGGTCTCCTACTCCTCAAGACAATAATAAAACCTAAAGATGGGAAATTGGAGTATCTAGTACTAATTAATCTCTTAGCTTCTCATAGTTAGAATGAGGGGTTGCTTTGGGAAGTAGCACTCAGTTGTAATTCATGAAGAAGTTGTTTGTAGGTTTCAGAAATAAAATCTTATATCAAGTAAGTATTAAAAATTCTGTCACTTATCAAGAATTTATGGAGTGCTTGTATACCAGGCCTTTACTAGGAACGATGATAAAGAAAATTTTACCTGTCTAGTTATGTCTAAAGTTTAAAGTAAATCATTCATTTTCAAAGTGTACATTTCTCTGTTATCCAGCTACCTCAGAACATATTTCTTAGCTTTTTCACTTAGTTGAATCAAAGATAATTCCATGATTCTTAGTGTGGGAAAAAGGGCAGAACTTTAAGACTATAAGTTTTAGTGCTTTATAGTTTCTTTTGAAAATTTCAGAAAGGCTCTTTAAGATTACAAACCTGTTATACTAAACACATAAGTAATGTTATATGGAAGTTTTATTCAAAAATAGGTGTTTTTGCTAACTTATTTAAATATATTTTGGAACATATAAATCAGTAAATAGGGTTCATAAACTCCTGGAAAGCTAATGAATATTCATTACTGTGCAACTGCTCTGCCATGTATATTGTCCTGCTTCCTGGGAGTTAATGAGCTGAACTGAACAGACAAGATTTGGAAGTCTGGTGATCAAGTTCTGATCTGTGTGATGCATGTTCTGGGTACCACAGGTACCTGGAAGGGGGTGGAATAATAGAGGTGGAGAAGTTAATACAGAGAAAGGGGTATAAGCCTTGAAGCATAGGCTAAAATTTAAGGGCTAGGAGAGGTGACAAATGCTCCACAGACAAGGGGGAAAACAGATTTTCATATGGCTCTGGGGTTACCAACCCCATTAGATAAGAGAATTAGGACTCCAAGGGAAATCAAGATAGGAATCAAGTCATGACCAGATTCTGAGGTGTCGTAAAATCAAGCAAAGTAATTCACATTGAACAAGCTTTGAAGCAAGGAGATGGAGACCGTAGCAGGGAGTAGCAGACATACAGCTTAGGTAAGGACAGAGTGGCAGTGCACTCCAGTGAGCTGCAGCAGGCTGGAGTGTAGAGGAGCACTCTAGGAAGGCCCTGCGGTCATCCCTGTGGGAGGGGCCATGTCAGGACGGGGATCATTAAAAGATTAATCACAAGGTAAAGAGCATGTGGATGGTATTTTTAAAGAACAAAAAAGAAGTATTTGTTGAAGACAGGAAATTTGTGGTGGATTTTTTAGTTTGGAATATGTTCATTTCTCACTTAAGATAAGCTATATCAAATCTCCATCTGAGATTTTAAGTCTATGTCCTGTCTCCCTGAGCAGATTTCAAGTTTCTGGTAAGCTTCTTAAGGACAGCATAGCTCATCTGTCCTGCTGCAGCTCTCACTGTTGCTGGGTGATTCACTTTTTGAAAGTGCTCTGATTTAACACTAAGCAGTAAAACTGATGTTAAGATTAATTTAAAGCACCATAGGTTATCATTCCAGTAGAACTCAATTAATGCTGTTGTAAGGATGGGATAAGATATTAAAAGAAATTATTTTTATTGATCCTATCAAACTATCCAGAAGGTAAGTGAATAAAAGCTTGCTTAAGGTCCCTGTGAATTTACATATTTAAATGTTGCTTTTGTCTTGTTGTCTTGGGGGACATGTGCAAACAGCTTGCGCTTATGGTTGGTATTATTATTAGAAACATTGGACACAAGGGTATAGTTTTCTCTCTCTATTATATGTTATATGTTATGGATGTGGTTTTGGACTGTGTACATGATTAATAATTCAAAAGCTCAGTATGCTGAGAAATGCTGAACTCATTATGGGAATCCAATAAGAAAGTGAAGATGCTACATCTATTACTTATTTCCACAATCAATCGTGATGATAGGCACACAATTACTTTAGGGAAAAGCAAAATAAAAACTACTGGGATAAATCCTGAGAGGAAGATAGCACTGGAGCTGGGAGGAAAAATCGAAAACATCACCTATAGTTTCATTTGGTTCTTTTTTTTTAAATTTTCCATGATATGTAATTTGATTTCTAGGTGACACTAAGAGTTAGTCATATGGAGGAATGAAAAACAATGTTTTTAGCAATGGGCTTAGATAACCATCCTTTTTGAAAAGGGGGGCACATGAATGCAGGTAGGTTGGAGGTCTGGGAATGGTTAGTGGAGATATTCTGTTTTTATGGTTTCTATTTCCTCATTAAATAAAGAGTAAAGTTATCATCTTTGGAAAAAATGGGAAAAGAAGGAAAAATGTAAACAAAGCTTTTATAAATAAGGAAGGGAAGAAGGGTTGAAAGGTTGGTAGGGAAATGGGGAAAAAAGAATCAAGTTATATCATGTATAGGTACAGTGTGGTGAGTATGATCATTATATATACCTAAATGTAATTATTACTAAAAAGGAATTAAATAGGTGGTGTTTCAGGTCTGTAGAGAGAGAGCAGTAAAGTAGTTTTCTTGAAGACAGATTAACTAAAATTTAGAATTGTTAAGTGGTACTGGTGTTTGCTTTAATAAAATTCAAGTGGGAATGATTGCATTTTTTTCTTTACAATCATTCACACAGGGTTGTGGGTGTAGACAAAAACTGGATTTAGCTGTAATTAGAATTGTATTAAATGAAAAAGATGGAAGAAGAAAGAGTCAAGGAAACAAAGGAATGACCATGCTAGTGGCTAGGATGCAAACCAATTAGCAGCAAGCAGGGCATGGCGTGGAAGAACAATTATAGCAGTGGAGGTGTGAGAGCATTAGGTAGAGCAATGAGAGGTTGTAATCATGTTCCAAGGTATTGCAAGTGAAACCGGAAGATGGTGCCAATACTGGTTATGGTGACGTCGTGTGGATGGTAGAGAGAGATGATGTCCAAGGGCTGGTTGAAGGACCTCTGTGTCTGTTGAGTCACCACGATGATGATGGAACTGAGAATAGGGGGAAACACAGTGATCCAAGAAAGTGAGCTCTCCATAAAGGAGCAACAGCAAATAGTGGAAGGGAATGGGGACAGGAGTAGTGATTGAGAGAAAGAAAGGGTGCACATCTGGACTCCAACCCCTTGACTGTTTGACTGTGGATCGTTAACATCCTGGTGCCTTCAGTGCATTAGTGAAGTGAGACTAGGAATATAACTCAGTGCTGACGTGAGAATTAAACCCCACCTGTGCCTGGCGCAGAACAAGCATTTTATAAATCCAGTTGCTATTAGTTTGTGATACCATCAGATAGGTGGGGTTCTGTGTGTGTGTGTGTGTCTGTGTGTGTCTGTGTGTGTGTGTGAAAGTGCATATGTTATAAAGAAGCACACAGAAATAAGCAGTGAAGGGCAAGACCCAGCAAATCATGAGTACAGAAGACAAAGGAGCCACCACTTAAAGCCTTGGGAGCAGCTATGACCCCCCGGGAAGGTCAAGGTTCAGGGAGAACAGAGACAATGCAGATATTCAGAGAAAAGGCTAAAGATACAGGGACCAGCTAGTAACCAGAAGCCGCAGCCATGGATACGGGGTCATGTGGAGGACGGGAAACTGGGTCAAGTTTAAGTGCTATGCAGAGCTGCCTAAGGACAGGTGTCCTTGCCATGAGTTACCATTTGGAAGGCCAGGGCTGGGCCTGCTGAGCCAGATAGACTGATGATATGAGACCCAAAGATGTTGGTCCTGATGACCTTGGCTCCCAGAACTTGTCTCTGGTAATCTTCAGAAGTCAGAGTGTGAAAGCCCCACAAGAGACCAGTATAGCTGTTCTGTGGCTGGGGTATTGCATCACAGAGAAACCAGAGCTTCCGAGTAACTGATATGAAGCAGCTAATTATTACCACGTCTACATCGTGTCAGCAGGTACAGATCCACAATGCTAGGCCAAAATCTCTTGAAAAGTTTTCCCAAACACCTGCATCTCTTCTTCAAAGCACATATCATAATAATTCATAATGGCAATAAAAAATTAATTATATATTTATTTAATGACCATTTCCTCTCAAATAAGTAGCATGTGTACCCCTTTTCTTCACTAATAGTACTTCAGAGCTTTGCATTTGTTTGTTGCTATACAGTGGGACCGTAGTGCATGAACTTAATTTGTTCCACAATTCCGGGGAAGATGCCATGGTTGTGTTCGTCATAAAAAGCAGAGTTTGCAAATGAAAGCAAAATTTTGTTTAATACTTCCTTTGTGAACCAAGTTGCTTGGGAAGAGAAGCATTTGTGAGCTGAGTATCTGTATCTAATATATCTATGCATCCATACCTATACTTCTATTTGCCTCTCTCCATATGTGGCATCTATCTTTTGGGGGTTATATTAGCATTCAGTTGTCAAACTAGATTGGTGGCATTGGTCATATCTGCTTTCAAAACTTTGCTCTCTGGGCTGGCTGCCTCCTTGTCCAGCTGTCCAGAGTGGTCAAGGTGGTGTTTAGGGGAGCAGCACAGTGAGTGGTGGGGTTCAGGCCACTGCTTTCTGGGGTGCTCCACAAGGAGCGTCAGAGTAGAGGCTGTCCAAAGGGGTGAGTCAGCCCTGACAGTCTTATGCTTGAGAAGCAGAAGATACTGAGCCAGGAGCCTCTCTGTGGCCCCCCTTATCATAGACAGCGTCAGCAGGAAACAGTTGTTTTTCCATTGCCTCAGTGGTTACTTCTCGTACATTCAGCATCTTTTCTGCCTGCAGCAGATCCTGACTTCCTAGGGATAGAAGCAAGAGTTCCTTGGGCTGCAGGCAGCTGAGCCTTGTTTGGCCCATGCCAGTGATTTCTTGCTGTACAAGTGTGCTGTGCTTGGGAGTCAGTGGCCTCATGTAGGCCACGTGGAACGGGCCACCGGCAGCCAGGGCACTGTGGTTAGTGGGTGAGAAGACACAGCGTGGAGCGTGAGCTGCCCTTTTAACAGGCCTTCCCAGGATTAATGAGGCCACACTGTCAGGGAAGACAGCAGACACCGGGCCGCTCGCTGCTGCCTTCACTCCGTCTACTGTGCCTCAGTGTGCACACCAATAGCTGTTTCTCGCGATGACTTGAACTGTGTGTTTTTCATTGTCATACTGTCACGGAGCCATGGCAGGATTTCATGCATGAGTAGCACAGTGGTTGAAGTTACTGACTTTTGGGATACGACTGGTACACTCAGTGGAGAAGGAGCTTGTGGCTTTTCCCCTTCTCGTTACCCCGTTTAGTTGAACACTCAATTGAACAAGTGATTGCTCTAAGGAAAAGGAAAGGTTTTTTTAAAAAGTCCTGAGCTGGGGGATTTCTTGGAAATATAATAGTGATTGTAAATAGGTGAAGCCAGGAACTGGGCAGGAAGAGGTAGCCACAGGGGCACAGAGTAAATGGCGAGAAGGTAGGTAAAGAAGAGACAGTGGGGTGAGGGCAGGAGTGGAGGAAGAGAACGTGAAGACACCAGGACAGACACACTGCCTGGAGCAGCCGCGCCTTGGGCTTAGTGCCCTGCTCTGTCCCTCCTCCCTGCATCAGTGTGTTGGGGTGAAACCTGTGTTCCTGAGTAACCCTTTTGGACGGGTTGAGGTGGGTCCTTGGAACTCCACTGAGAAGCTTGGCTTCAACCTACCGAGCCCTCCAATCCAGCCCTGCATGCTGTCACCTGCACAGCTGATGGGAGACGGAGAAGCAAGGCCAGCCTCTGTCCCATTTTCCTTGCCACAACCCTTTCCCTGTACAAACAGTAGGTGAGCATTGCCCCAAAGTGTCCAAGGTGGTCTTGGGAGCAGGACTCTCCAAGGGACTCTCCAAGGATTTTGAAACAGGACTCACCAGAATCCTGTGTTGTTTGCATACGTAGACCACGTGCCCCATCTCTGCGATGATGTCCTTTACTGTCATTCCTCTTGGGTGGCACGGGAACTTCCTCGCTGGTCTCCCTGATGCCATTTGGTGGACACAGACTAAACTTGTGTGTTGTGTTTCCCTGCTTCATGGGCTGAAGTTCTAACTCCCAACCTGATGGGATTTGGAGACAGAACCTTCAAGGGGTGACTGAGGTCATGAGGGTGTGGACCTCATCCTGAGGTCAGAGCTGTCACAGAAGAGACATCAAGATAGGGCCTCTCTCTCTCTCTCTCTCTCTCTTTCTCTTCTGCCCCTTTCTGTCCTGAATGCTCACGGGAAGCTGTCCACAGCCAGGAGAGCCATCCTGCCAGAGCCTCTCTGCTGGCATCTCGGTCTCTGACATCAGCCCCAGAACAATGAGGACATACAGGGCTGTGGAGAAGACTCCGCAGGGCATGGGGCTGTCGGGACAGTCCACGCTAAGGAAGTCATCCTTTGCACAGCCCCAGTCTCTGCCTGGTACAGCATTGCTCACTATTTATTCTATTTTATGTGTCCTTCTTACCAATATTTCTAATCATTTTGGTTATATACACAATCACTTTCTAAATACTTCTGAAATGCTTTTTTCTCCCACTAGAATATAAACTGCCTGAGGACAGAAATGTCCTTTTCTTTCATTGGTATTTTCATGATACCTAGTACAGTGTTTGAGACATGACAGGTTTCACTAAAACAATCACAGAATAAGTGAAATAGAGTTCAGGCTCCTCAAAGCATTGAAGTCCTGGGCGGTGTGGCTTGGAAGCATTTGACTTTTCTTGGGCTCTTTTTCTTGTTTTCTGGCAAAAGATTGAAGATAAAAAAGAACAATGTCTTTCTTTGTCTCATTCATTCAATTTTTTTTTTCCTTTAGCTTGGGATTACTGTGAAATATGTTTACCTTTCAGCTCAACACTTCTAATTCTACATGGTCTGCCTGCCTGGTACTGTCGCCTGTAAATGGAAATAATCCGTCTAGCATGCATATTACTTGGTCACATGTGCTCATCAGCTTCTCCACAGGAATGCCTCTTGACCTGGAAAATGGGGGTCCAGCTTGGAGTCTTGCACTTAGAGGGCTGCATCCTGGCTTTCCAATGACATCACCTCTTCTTTGAGATCTGGAGTCTGGGGGATCGAGGGGACGCACCCCAGAGCCTGCCTACTTTCCATTGCCCATTCCAGCTTCCAACATCCATAAGATCTGATCCCCCAGACACAGCGTTCCCTGGCCTGAGCAGTGGCCGAGACCAATGATGTGGACAGAGCGTGGGCAGTTGACACTGGCGCACACACACAAGGCTGGGTTAGGAAGAGATGCGGACCTGGAAATCGGTGACATTACAGTGGGTCAGACAGTCTTGGCCCAAGAGAGGCCTTGGCATTAGGTGTTCACCCCAAGACTCTTGCTATTTCCATGAACTTGAAGCTGGAAGAAAAAAGGATCCCAGACATAGTAAATTAAGATAAAATAAAAATGAAAACATGTACTATTAATAAGCTTTTAAGAATGTAAGCCTACAGTAAAAATTTTATTATCAAGAAGGTAATTTATTGCTTTTTGGTCAAAGTTGGATGATTTTTTTAAACGTTCCAAGTTTTGTATTTTACCTCTTCTCATGGGCCTGTTTTTAAGGAAAGAAAGATATATTGCTTTCTGTTTCTTCATAAGAATTCTCAGAATTTTACATAGACAAGAAAGAAACTTCTAACATGCTTTATGCCAGCCTTCCAGTTCCACACAGTTGTACTGATTGACTCTGAAGCTATTAAATGGCAAAGTTTGTGACTTGAAAGGGAAATATAGCCATGTTCTAAAACTTCCCTGAGCCCAACTTGCATTGGGAGGGAGGACAACCATTGCTCCCTGCAGGAGGAGACATGCAGGGAGCAATAGTCCCCTCCCCCCCCCGAGCTAACGGGGTGCCCACTCCCTATTTTATTCTTGTTTATGTCCACACATAGTGTATATAAGTAGCATGAAATGTGAATCTCCTCCAAAAGAGTCCTAGAAACACAGAAGACATATAAGTAAATTGTTAGTACATTTGCATTTTTCAGAAGATTTTAACCTACAGTGATTAATGTTAAGCTTTTGTTGCATAGTTAGTGACTATAATTGTACACATGTTTAGAAACAACTGGTTTTTGGTGTTATGCAATTGGCAGAAGTCTTTGGAAGTCTTTTAAGCACAGAGAGATAACACAATTCTTAAAAGCTTAAATAAAACAAGTAAAGATAGGATCAGGAAGATAAAAGTGAATATGAAAAATGAAAGGGCTACACACAAGTACATCTACTGATGAGAGTAATAAAAGTAAATACTGCAAGTTATCTTTGGCTATCCTAAAGGGATTTGAAGTGTTAAAAGGATCCACTTCTCCTGCTTTCATTAAAACAAAAAAGAGTGAACTCTTTCCTTTCTCTGTCCACTAACTCATAAAAATACCACTATCTCTAGATGACATTAGCAGGTGTGTGATCACACAAGAGTCAGACAGCACAAATGTTGATGTGGGCAAGGAATCCATGTGAAACAGATTCTGTTGATAAACTAAAAAAAGATAGTCTTTAATGAACATTTAATACACATTCATCTTTCTCAAAATTACTCAGGAAAATTTATAAAAATGGCATATTTGGGTCATAACTTCTCTATTTTGTTCCAACTTTATTCACTTTGCATATTGTAAATTATGATTGGCTTTGAAAGTTTCTCATGAGACATGCTTTATGATGGTCAACTTTGATTGTAACATAACTGGATTAAGAGAGACCTGAAGAGGTGGTTAGCTTGGGGGAACTCTGACCTCATCAATGGACTAGCCCTTTGATGATTTCCTAACTTAATGGACTTTTTGACTGCTCAGTGTGGTGATCTAGGTGGAGTGTGTAGGCCATGGGTGTAACTTGGGAGCATGTAACTTTTCTTAAGCTCTTTTCTTTCTCTTGCCTTTTAGCAAGCAAGAGATGAGCAATGTTGTTCTGCCATACCCTACTGCCATGATACTTCTGCCTGGGAGCCAGGGAACCATGGACTGAAACCTCTGAAACTCTGACCTAAGAGAAGTCTTTCTTCTGTTAGTCATTTTTCTCAGATTTTTGGTTACAATGATGTAAAACTAACACATGATATTTAACTGCTTTATCTTCAGTTAGTCAGTACACAATTCATACATGTGTGAGGAGGTTCAAATGTTAAAATTTTGAACTGCTACACAGTAAGGTTTGGAGAAAAGAAGGTAGTAAAATGGTTCTCTTTGCAAGTGAACAGGTTACATAAGAAATATCCTAGCCTAACATGTGCCAGACTGAGGAGCTATTTTCTGGTGCCATGCTGCCAATCTGGTCTTTTTTGTCTGCCATAATTTCAGGTGAAGATGCACATGGGGAATGCACAAGTGAGTCAGCCCCAGGAAACCTGCAGCCAGGGGTGGCATTTTGCAAAGCATCTTCCACCTAAAACTTCAGCGCCACATGGGTTTCTTCATGCAGCCACAGAACTATAGTAATGTTATTGATGAGATCTCGAGTTTGGGTACTTTCCAACAGAGAAGCTGATGTAAGTATCTTTTGGTACCTCCTAGGTGGTGGGTGCACCTGAATTCATATCGATTTTTGACATATGGATTCTTCTACATGAGTGGCCTAGAAGTTAATACCAGTATCACTCTGAATATTATTTGTAGTTTTTGAAAATGTATCCAAACTTATTATTGCTCCTAATGAATTGTGCATAGCTGTTACTTCATGTTGTAGAATTGTTTCTCTCATGTAATTTTGAGTTTTTAGAAAAATAAATCCTAGGACAAGGGGAGTGGTTTAAAAAGGTAAGTGTTTATAAAGATAATTGTTTAAATTGGCTATGCTCAAATAAACTGCAGTAGGATTCCAGTGCTTATATTTGAAAACAAGATTTTTTTCTATCTCAATGGTATTTAAATTTAATAATAATTCTTATTTTAATGAGTTTCACAGAGTCTTGAAATTCATATGATAAAATAAGTTATAGTGTATGGTTTTACACATAAACTATCCCAGCTTTTGGAGAATGAAATTGCTCTTTCATTCTTGATGAAAATATTTTAAATACAGAGTCAAAGAATGAGATAATGTTGGAAATAAGTTGCTTTTTAAGCTTGTTTTCTGACCTTTCCTCTCAACTAAATGGTTTTCCTGGAGGTTGGAATTAGAAATTGTAAATGATATCATGTGGGCAGGCTGTGACTGAGATCTACTTGCTGAGTTTCCTAAAGCGTAGATGAATATTCCTCAGTCGTCCTTCTAGGATATCTGAGCTGATTAGGATTGTGGCTAGCAGGCAAAATAAAAAGTACGTATCAAAAACACACTGCTACTGTTCACAATGGAATTTAGTTACTCTGATAAACAATATATGTGCTGTCAATTTTCTTTTTAGTGATAATGGGTCAGAAAATGAACTTTTAACTCCACAAATGAACACATAATACTCTAGATGTAAAATATTAAATTTAAAAACTTAAAGCATTAACCATTCACAATGCAAGTAGGTGGCTTTTTTGAAACACACACACATACCTATTTGATAATTTCAAATGCTCATTGTTGTTGTATGGAAGAGAATTTGCCTTTATGTATTTTTTATTTATTTTGTCTTTTGGAGACCAGCTCATTATACAGTTCAGACTATTACTATTATTTGTTTCTTGTGTAGGTTGTGGTAGTTCGTATCTTTCAGGGGAATTTGTGGGCACACAATTATTTCCAGTATTCATTATCCTTTTACTTTTCATAGGGTCAATAGTGATGGCCTCTCTTTTATTTCTGATATTGTCATTTGCATATTTTTCTCTTGGTTAGACTAGCTAGACTTGTAACATCAATCTTTTTTAAAAAATCAGATTTTGGCTTCACTGATTTTATCAATTATTTTCATTTCTAGATTTTAATAGTTTGTGCCTTAATTCTTATGGTTTTCTTTCTTCTGCTTATTTAGGGTATATTTCTCTTCTTTCTTTCATTTCCTAAGGTGAGCACTTGTATTACTGATTTTGGATTGCAGTTTGTTTTCTAACATATTTATTTAATGCTACACAACTTTCTCTAAGCACTAGCTCTACTGCATTCCATATAGTTGCTATGTATTTTCCTTTTCAAGATATTTTTGACTTCTTTCCAGACTTTGTTGATCCATGTGCCATTTAGAAATGTGCTTGTTTAAAATCTAGAGAGTTGAGGGTTTTCCTGTTGTTGTGGTATAATTTAATTTCCCTGCCATCTGAGAGTGTCATTTGAGTGATTTTTATCCCTCTCAATTTGCTATGGCTTCCACTGCTGAGACCTGGTCTGTTTTGGTGACTATTCCATGTGAACATTGAAAAGAGTGCACTGACAGGAGGAGGGAAATAATTGCCGATTAGATCATGATGATTAGTGGTGCTATTCTTTGTGCAGAAGCTCTATCTTTGCCGATTATTCTGCTTGCTGGATCTATCTGTGACCAAAGGAAGAGTGTGGAAGTCTTCACACTTCTCTTTCTCCTTTCAGCTCTAGTGGCTTTTTCCTTGTGCTTTTGGTGTGCAGTCACATTGGAGATTGATGTGTTTTCGTGGAGATCTGTCCTTCTCCTGTAGTGTTTTCTTTATCTCTAACAACTTCCCACATTCTCAGGTTGGCTTCTGTCTGAAATCACTAATACTCCCCAGGTTTATTTTGGTTAGGGCTAGCATATTACTCTTCATCCTTTTAACTTACAGTGTTGCTTTGCAACAATGCTGTTCACCTACCACATGCTGAACTCATCTAATCTACTGGCACTACTATTTCTGTTAGAAAAGTGCCTTAAATCAATTAAGAAAGGAAATAAATAATACCTTCTGTTTTAGCTTCATTTATTTTTTTCTCTGATGTTTTTCTTTTCATGGTATAGATTTGAGATCCTTTGAAATCCTGTCCTATATCATTTTTCTTCTCCTAAAGAACATCTTTGAACATGTTTCACAGTGCATGTCTGTTGGAGATGAGTTCCTTCAGTTTTTGTTTGTGTGACAAAGGTGTTATTTTTTTCCCTCATTTTGGAAGACAGTTTTACTAAATATAGAATCTAGGTTCATGATTTTACTTTTTCTTTCAGTACTTAAAGTATTTCACTCCACTATATTTTTGCCTGCACAGTTTCCGTGGGGATTTTACCATAGTTCTCTTCCTTCTATTAGAAGGAAGGTTTCTCCTCTCCAGCTTTTAGTAAAATGTTTTTCTTTTTAGGAGAGGCATCAAGAGTGAATGAGTGATTTGGTCATCCTGCTTCATGCTCTTAATTAGCATGTGGTACAGGCTCATGCTGATGGCATCACTTGTCTACTGAAATACTCTGGTAAGAGCAAATGTTGAGGGGCCCATTCTTCTGATGAAGTTCTTACTTTATTTCTCTATTAGCTTATCTCCTTGGTTCCATCTTTGAACTCCCTCTGGATTCTTTTCCTTGTACCAAATAAGAAATTAATGCTGAGCTGCATGTACTTCCTATTGACATTGCCATACATAATACATAAGTTACATATCTAAAAACAAAAATATTCATTTCCTTCTTATTGTAACAGAATTGTAATCATACCAGTACTCTTTAGTAACAGGAAGATTGTTTTTTTAGTTACAATAACACAGACCCTCCCCTATTGACCAAATCTCATTTATTTGGAAGGTATTTGACTGTGGGGGTGTTGTACTCAACAGTCAGTCAATGGATATCATGTGGGGAGGTGGGGAGGTGGGTGAGACGGGATGGAGTAGATACTTGTCTTCAGTTCCTCCCTTCTCTCTGTACTTCCTGGCTGCTGCGGGGTGATCAGCTGTCCTCTGTCATGTCCTTCTGCCATGCTATCTTTAAATAAAACTCTTCTTTAAATTGTGGTTGTCAAGATTTTGTCCTAACTCAGGGAAAGTAACTAATATACTCTTAAAGAATAGCCATTCAGGGCTGGGGATTTAGCTCAGCAGCATAAGCGCCTGCCTTGCAAGCAGGTGGTCGTGAGTTTGATCCCCGGTACCGATTAAAAAAAAAAAAAAAAGAATAACCATCATAATTTACCCAAAAACTACAGTGACCATAGCAAAACAGCCTGAAGAACTTGCATAATACAAGCGCCACTAAGAAGTGTGTTTTCAAATAACAACCAGGTATCCTTATTGTCTAATTAGAAACGAAAAACATACTCTAGAAATCCAATGAGTTTTCTAGAGTGATTCATTACTAATGTGTAACTTTAATCTCTCTTAAGTTTTGCTACGGTTAGTATTCCTAAACATGAAGTCCATGATATCCAGAAACAGAAAGTATTTGACCCAGGTCAGTAGGTGTACATATTGGCTCTTGCTTTTAGTCAATTTCAACCTGAACAGAAATAGTTAATTTTTAGAAGACTGTAAGAAAAAAAAAAATCATTGCTATTTCCGCCCAATCTTGGCCTCACTTAAACCCAAACCAGGTCTCCTGCAGCCTGGGCTTCTGTCTTCAGCCTCCCCTGGCAGCAGGACAAGGAGGGAGGTCAGAGCTCAGCATTCTGACTCCAGATTACAAGGGTGGCGTGGAAAAATAGGAGAAAAGACATGAATTCATTATGGACTAGCCGCCAGAGCAGGCACTCCCCGAGTGAATTGGGGAGGAAATTTCTTAGAAGGCCTTAAGAATGAAGAGGAAAAGGAGCGGTTAATCTGAAATACAGAATTGAAAGGCATGGCAGATGCGTGATTCTAGTCTTCCAGATAAGATTCCTTCCGGAATTCAAAAGCATGTAAAAGTCGCAAGACAATCAGCCACTGGGCTTCATATGTAAACCTGGTGCCGAGGGACGCAGGGAAGATGTTTATTACAAATGTGAATGCAGTGTCAGGGCGGGGGATCAATATTTCCCGATTTCATTGCAGCGTGTCAGCCTGCCTGGGAATCCAGTATGGGAAATTAACAACCCAGTCAAAGGAATATGTCAGGGATGCTTTCCTGAGCAAACTGTCACATCCTGGACACTAGATTTGTGATCACAAAAAGCTGAGGATGAGTTACATTTTTCCTTAGCGCAAGCCCCTTACATTGTATATTCACTTAGTTTTCTTAATTTGAGTCATGTTTTAAATCTTTGTTTATCTCAGTGTGCACTGAATTTAGAATTTTAGAGGCCTGCTGTGTCTGGTCTCCTCAGGAAGAGTTGCCATGTGACTTTCTCAAGGTTAAACAAGTCGGGCAGAAATGGGGCAGGAAGTCACAGTGACTCCTGTAAAGAGACGAGAGGTGGATACAAAGGAGGGTGGTGGCCGGTGCCACAGCTCTGGTCTTATGCAACTCTGACTCCCTGATGAGCTTGTGCTTGGTGCCTCAGCCTTCCTCCTAGTGAAAATGTCTTCACCAGCCTGGGTGTGAAATGCCCAGTGAGCATTAGCTAACTAATCCTCCTCATCCTGTAGCAGAAATCAAAATGATCTCCATGGCACAGCAATAAAGCTGTGTCCTCCGTGTGAGACCCAAAGACAGCCTTCTTGAAGCTCGTTTTTCCTCTGGCAAGTTGAATTGTATCTACTGGTGCATAGCACCCTTTTCCACAGTAAGCATTCAAGGTGATGTCATGGTCTATATTTAAGAAAGTCTCACCACTTTGTGTTCCACGGCAGGAAAAAGACAGCCAGAAAGCATCCAGTGTTTCTTAGAGTGTGGAAGGCTGCTGAAAGGCCTGGGGGAGACAACAGAGCTGGGCTTCTGCACAGTGCCAAGGCCCAACCTCCCCAAGGCTCCTGCAGCCTCTGGGGCCTGGGGAGCTGCCCCCAGCAGAGGCTGATTGCTGCTACTCCCAGTGCAGTTGTCGGGAGAGGGTGACCAATTTAGTTAATTACCTTGTCAGCAGTAAATATAACAATGGGCCCAGCAATGCTGGGAGGCATCCAGGCAGCCATCTGTCTGTCTTCCCCTGCTCTTGGCACTTGTTGCTGCAGAACTGGTTTGCAGTCAGGTAGCAGCCGGGAAGTGGCTCCCCTTCTCAGGGACGCTATCCTCATTAAGGAATCAATTCTGGTTGTGAATGGAGAACTCAGCAAGGGCCTGTCCCTGGTGATAAATCAGCAGATCGTTTATTAGAGCTTATGTTTATTCATTCCCTCACGTGGGCTGACCGCCTCCTGATTGCACACACACAGGGAGCGCGGGAGGGGGACCAAGTCCATCTGTCTGGATACTGACACCCAACATGACCGGCTTTTGCACCTTGTGGCAATGCGCTAGGTAGTTTCTCCTTACACAAACCCACTTTCAGGATCCACGCATTTAACATTGTTGCCTGGTCATTTCATGTTTTGTTTATAGTCATTTTTGCTGCCCTTTCTTCATTGAACCCTGGATATGTTTTGAAGGTGGTAATAACAAAAAGGAATGTAAGGGCACACTGAACATTCTTATATAAGACTTGTAAACTTAATTTAAGAACAGCTAGAGGCTTATCACTTTGTTACTGAATGATGCCTGGCCCACTCCTCCTTTAGCCAACAATGGAGAATTGCTTGCCAGACAATCCTGCTCTTCCTTCAGGGGGTTCCAGAAGGACAGCTCTCCAGCCACCTCCTCGGGACCAGATCACCTCAGAATCAGGTGGACCTTCCCTGTGTTCCCGCCCCTGTGAGAGTGTTTGGGGTTTAGGACTAAACAGCTGAGGATCTGTAGTATACATTCTTCTAAAACTTCTATTTCTTCTTCGTATTGCCTCTTTAAAAAAAGAAAAGATCTATTGCTGTATATTTATCGTCCTTTTCATCTTGCTTTTTGGGGTCACTGTTACTAAACACCTTCAGCAGTCTTGTGAGTGCATGATGGACAGAGACCAAATTAAAGAGAATGGATGGGGAGGGGCAGGTACGGAGAGTTCCAAACACCTGCTCGGTAGCCCAGGCTGGCCTCAAACCCATGATCCTTCTGCCTCAGCCTCCCAGGTGTGGAGATTACCTGTGGAGCTGGATTACTGTCCTTTTTTCCCTCGTAACTCAAACTTAGAATTATCATCTCCAGTTCCAAACCAGAAATATGAAGCACCAGCAAGCATTTTAAATGAGTGATCATTTAAACTTGTTAATTTTCAGAAGCAGACAAAATAAGCCCTGTGTACTTGTCTCTTGCCAGAGGCTTTTAAAATGTTCCACGGCCTTGTTCTGCAGTGAACAACAAGAACAAAGAGAACAAGAGGAGGGAATAGGAATATCAGTGAATCCACCTTACTCCGTTTGTTCCATTTTTGCCTCAGACAGATTCTACAATGACTAGGTATTTTTAAATAGCCCATTATCCCCACGAGAGGAAGAGAACACACTGACATGTGATTTCAAACAAAGCGTAGATGTGGACGGAAAGTGATGTTTGAAGATGATACAGTAACTGTTACACTCTTCTAACATTCTCTTGTGGGAAGAAAGGCAATGTTTTTCCATCACCTTCCTCCCGCTCTCTGTCTCTCTGTCTTCTTCATCTTGTCTCTCCCCTCACTCCTTTTCCCTCTCCTCATTCTTTCCTTTTCTTTCCTCTTTTTTCTTTTATCCTGCAGCTGTAAGTATTTAGTCTGTGCCCAGACTGGCTAGGTGCTGTTAAACATTGATTAACACAGTCTATGCCCTCAAAGAACATATGGCAGAGTTGAGAAATTGACAGATCAAGAGGCAATTTTAATTGTGTAATTGCCACACATTGTACATTCATGAAAGATCTGTAAAAGAGATGTGTGGCCTAGAGGTGAGGAGTCTGGGAAGGGTTCTCTGGGGCAGGGTCCTCCAAGCAGAGCTCTGATGACCAGTTAGTATCAGTTGGGTAAATAGGGATGGGGGTTGCCTGGAACCATTGGAAATACCAAGAACAAAGGCATGAGTAAAGAGAGCACAGGTGATTTTTAAGATCAAGATTTTCTGTTACCTTTTCCCTACCTCATTATGGAAAATCCTGTTAGTTCTAGATAAGAGTGTGGATATATCTGTGTGTGTGTCTCTCAGTTGACCTGAATAATGAGAATTATACTTGTCTAGGGAAAGATACAAACTTCTAAGGGAAGGCATTTAAAATATGAATAATATACAAGCTACTACTAACTAGTTCTCTATGATGTGATAACCACTGTGTGGGGTGGTTTATTGGAATGCAAATTGTGTGGTCACTTTGGGCATTGGTAAGTGGGTAGAAATAAGGAGTGTGTCCTGTTGAAGCATAACCCTGTGTGTGACATCTGAGAATGGGATGTACACACAGAGTACATCCCCAGGCAGAGAGAGAATAGTTGCTGGGATGTGGAAGTTACAAGGCGCAGGGAGTGTTAGGAGCAATGGCTGAAGATGTAGATTTAAGCCAATGTGTGGGTTTTATTTAGTTGCCAGACAGAGAAAATAGAGCTTATGTTTATAAACAGTAGTGTGCAATGAAAATTTTTAGAGCATAATGGTGACACCTTTGCAGAAAGTTATTTAGGAAGATGAACATAAGACAAGTTGAGAGAAGCAGTGTCGGTCAGGGGAGCCAGTTTTAAGCAAATAAGCAGGCTTGGTGTGAGCGCATGATGATCTAGAGACAAAGTAAAAGAGGGTGGGGGGCAGGTATGGAAGCTGTCACACAGGGAGAGTTCTGAACACCAAGCTGAAAGTGTACAGGAGACAGGTGAGCTGAAGTCTGTGTTCCAGCATAACTTTGAGAGTGCAGACCTGACTTTTACTGCATGACCATGGACAGGCTGTTTAACCACAATGAACTTCAGCATGTGATTTTATTTTAATTTTTAAAAAATTAGAGAACAAAATAGCATTTATTTCTTTGCAACAGTGAGCAACCACTTCTCCAAACAGTGTTAGATGGGGTTATTAATTTGTACATTAAGCAAACATTTATTGAGTTTCTGCTATGTTATTGGCACTGGAGTACTTTCTCTGACAAATACAATGCTAATTAGACATAGCTCTACCCATAGGAGTTTATGATCTAGTAGAAAAGATACATTTAATTAGTCAAAATATGCAGTACACAGAGGTACATAAAACCACTATTGGATTTTGGGGTGTGAGCTATTTCCTGTTGAGTGAGGAATTAATAAAAAGTGTAGTAACTCAGGAAGGGCCCACCAAATTGCTAGCATTTAAAGATGATAGAATGGACTTATTTAGCAGAAGTGTTGGCATCACATTAGACTCTCACTTCAACATGATATCCTAACAAATAAAAATCCAGTGGTGAAGTTTGGTTTAACTTCACCCCTAGAGTGGACTAATCTTGGAAATAAGGTCATGAGAGCCTTAAATACTTTACTTGTCAGGCTAGGAGTATAAAGGAACCTCACTAGAGATTTTTGAGAAAGGGGAAGGAATGACAGTTGTCAGAACAATGCATATTTTGGAACTATGTCGACCCTATTTGAAATGAGTTTGTCTGAAAGAAGACTTCTGTTGGGATATTCTGCTGATAACATAGCAGCAATGATGAAAAAGTGAATGAAGGAAATACTTAAAAATGTAGGTGCCAAAGTATTAACAATGTGTTTGGATTAGAATGGGGAGTGTGTAGAGTAAGGGACATAAAGCAATGGTCACACCATTGTCAGAAACAGTGGCAGCTGGGTTTGTCTAAAAGACAGTAGGTTCCACTTTGACTTAATTAGGTTTTGGTGCAAGTAAAGCAGTTATTCATGATTTTTAGTAGACAATTGGGCAAAACCTTAAGGAAGGGGTCAAATCTGAAGATACTAAACTAGTGTAAACTATATAAAGTGAACTAATTCACTATATATATATATATATACACACACACACACACACACAAAGGATATAAACAGTACTACTGATCTCTGTTAGTTCTTCAAAAAGAACAGTTTATGCTTTCATTGTTTGACTATTTGATCCATTTTTTATGCCTACATCTTATAAGCTGAACAGCTACTTTGAAGAAAACAATACGTAATATATTTACCACTGTTAATCTCCTATTATTTTGTTTTGAAATTCTGTATCATTGTTTTTATTTTTTGTTGTTGTTTTCAAAATTTAAAAAATTGTTAAAAAAAAAAAAGAATGTTCAGGAAGGAAATGTAAAGAGAATGTAAAGAAAAATAAATTCAAGGTCAGAGATAGGAAATAATAATCTTGAGAAGGTAAAATATGGTTACAAGGGCAAAGAGTAGAGTTGTAGGAAGAGAGGCAGAACAGGGGGCCATGTACGTGAGGAAGGACATTGGCTCTAAGAAACCATCCAGAGGTCTGTGGTGTGGGGCAGGGAGCTGCCCCCTTAGGGTCTGGGGTGACTTGAGTTCAGTGTGGGGTGACCACAGTGTCGCAGAACCACATCAGAAAGAAATGGGCCTGGACAGGGAGACAGCTGGGTCTTACTGTGAGGATCCGATGAGGCAGAGGGGACAGGGTGAGGTGGCAGTCAGGCTGATCACAAGAGAGCACTGTGACTTTGCCGTCAGCAGTGGCAAAGCCTTTAGAACTTTCAAGGACACAAACAGCTTCCTTCAGCACTGGGGCCATCGGCCACCACCCCTGACCTAGGTTCTGGCTTTGGGCTTCCAGTGTTGGCTAACATTTGGTGTTTCAAGTCTTAGTTTTACCTCTGTAAGATGCAAATGTTTGAGTTAAATAATCTCAGAGGGCCCAGGTCAGACAGAGACCTGGAGGCTCTGGGTGCCAAATGTATTTGCAGTCCTTCAAAGTGAAAATCTTGTTCTCAACATGGACTTAGTAAGCGAGATCAGTAAGATCAGTGTGTAAGGGACTTTTCCCTGTTCACACTGGCTGTGATGATCACTTGTATCTTGCCTGTTACACAAAAACCTGCTTCCTTGTTGACTGGCCCCCATTTCTTACACACTGTTGCCGTTTCAATAACATTTGTATTGCGGGCTCAGGAACAGCTATCACTCAAATTCTCGAAGTCATTTTGATTCTCTGCCATCTAAATACACCTAATTTAGCCAGCTGTGCCTCTTCCTTCTGCATCCCTGTGTTTTCCTGCCTGGAACACTATAGTGGTCCTCTCCTCTTAGTATCCCAGTGGTCCAGCTTTGTTTCTCCTATGGACAACTTCCCTGACCCTCAAGACAGAAGGAAGTTTTCTCTCCAGGTGCTTTGTTTTTCTTGCCATGCTGCAAAAATTTGGACACGTGGCCGAATCCCAAATTGTCTCTTATTGGTGTATGCATTTATTTTAATGATGCTAATAATGTTTAATAATGTCAGTGGTAATGGTAATAAATGGAACTGGAGTGGGGAGTTTAAAACCCTGCATTTAGTTTTGTTTAGTGTCTCCCATTTGGTGTGTTTAGGACTCTGCTATTGCTGCTCTGATCATAGACCCACTCACCACCCAGAGGCTGTAGAAATAACTGGTTTTCATGCATACTTGGGAGGCCCTGCTTTAGGCTGTGGTCTGTAAACAGGCTGGGGCAGCTGCCCACCATGTTCCATATGTGGAGATCCTTTGGGCAGCAGGAGAGTGGTTGTGTTTGTCATGGCAATGACAGAAAAACAAGCACAATTCTAGCACCTCCTTGAGTCACACACATTATACCCCATTGTCCAGAGCAAGACATGTGGCGAATCCCAAGACAAGGGGTGGAGTGCTCCACATTCTCACCATGAAGCCATGAAGGCAGTGAGGTTATGTTCACAACATACTGCAGGGCGTGAAGTGTTCAGACTGTTAATTCAATCTGCTGTAGTACTGGCTGGTGAATGCTGTCGAATGAGTGCGTATGCATGAATAGTTTTCAAAATTACTGGTGACCCAACAAGGATATAATTTAATATATAGAGAAAGCTCAGGACAACTCTCTGAGCTGCTAGTCTGAGCTGCAGGTTGTGCTACTGCCTGAGGCAGTTCATTGACTAATAAAGCAGAAGTCAGATGGCACAACCCAGCCATGCCCTGGGACAGCAAGAAGTGCCAGACAACCACCAGGTCTGCTGCGATTCATCCCCTAATCCACACCTAAGCTCAGGCATAAAGCAGCCTTTTTCACATCCTGACAGCAATTGTCTAGGAAGGAGAAAAGGAAAGAAGAGGTAATTCCTGTTACCTGTATAAATCCCCGACACTGGTATGGGGAGTGATTCTTTCTATTTACACCAGGCTCTTTAGCTTCCTGAGAACCTGATTCCCTCCCCTTCTACCCCAGATTCTCACTGGCATTACTTAGCAAGAGGTGACTCTTCCCTTTGCTAAAGAATAACTTGTTATATCTCAAACAAGCCCAGGATTCCTTTCCTTCTAAGATAGAGGGAAGCTGTCAGATCAGTAAGTAGACTGTGAGCTGGGAAGGAGTGGTCACCCTGGACAAAGAAGGACACATTAATTGTGGAAGCCGGCCATGGAGGGCTTTGCTGTTTTATGTGCTTATAGAAAGACCATGAGAACCTTCTAAGCACAAAGTGTCTTGGACACACGAGGGCTGAGATGAAGTCTTAGGTGAGCTTTGTGGGAATCCAGTGTTCTAAGTGAAAGAGAACAGAGGAGTGAAGACATGAGAGAGTTCAGGAGGAGTCCATTGGGAAGGAGCAGGTGACAGAATCAGCCACCAGTGGCATCAGATCTAAAGTAGAATTGTACAGCTTCAAAGAGTTCCCAGCACCCCAGGGGACAGGCATTGGCACCAGCAGCTTCAGCCGGAAGCTGGAAGAGGGCCGTCTGGGAAAGAGTGCTGCTGATTGCATTGCCAAGATTCCTACACTGAAACTTAGACATCAGTGAGCTAGTAGTAAGAACTGGGACCTTCAGAGGATGCCTTGGTCCCTTTCTCATCACTGAGATGAGATATCCAATATTGACAACTTAAAGGAGAAGTTTCTAGAAGTTTCGTTCCCAAGGTGGCCTCCTCCAAGGCAGGGAGGCTTAAGGGGAGAGGCAGGCAGAGGAGAGCAGCTCATGTCATGGTGGCCAGGAAGCAGAGAGAGAAGGGAGGGCTTGGGGAGGGAGTTACACCTTTTGCAGAAGGCTGACACCTGAGTTTGCTGTCTCTCTTCTTCCCCTAAGAGCTTGTAGCAAAAGGCACGCATCAGGCTGGTGCCTGCATCTTGCCCTTCCTGTCCTGTGGAAACGTAAGATTCCCGGCTCTCCCTCCAGTGACTTGTTGGGGCAGCGCAAATGGAGAAGAGCAGCATTGTTTTTTCAGAAGATTAAAGGTTGATGGTCCTGACATGAGTGGCAGGAGGGTCTGGGTTAGCAGACCCAGTGGTGTTGGCAATGCCTGCAGCTTAGGGGAAAGAACTAGGGTGGAAGTCTGGGACAAGGTGGGCACCATGATTCCCGCACCACTCTGAGCACTGGAACACATGTGGGCGGTTTCCTTCCTGCGAGTGGTTTATGTGTCAAGAAGCCCCGGGCCCTGGATGTCCTCAGCCTGTGAGGGTGTGGAGTCTCAGGAGACAGGGAGAGGTGCTCAGCACCCTTTGCTCTCCTCCCACCTTCCTCTTCCAGCACGTTTCTGTATATTTCAAAAATAGCTCTAGTGCTTCTCCCTTCCCTGCAGAATTTTGTGAACAGTGATTTATAAATTATTGCAGAACACTTGGAAAGGCTGAAGGACTTAATAACTTTCTAAACCAGGCTAGGCACGGAAAATTTGCTGAGTGTGGTGGGGAAATCTTTAGGTTTTCAAGTCCTAACGGGACTGTGAAAAGACTGATACCCTTTTCTTTTTGTGTACTTTAAGTTATTATGTGCATAAATAAGTGAAGGAACAGTATTTGACTTTTTCCAGACAGAGAAATAGAAACTCAGGATTTTACCTGTGGACTCTTTTTTGGTACTCTTACATTCATGTCTTTTTCATCCTCTATTTTTACATAGTTATTCAGGGGCAGGGATAACTCAAACAAAAAATAAAAAGTGAAGTTCACCGCAAAAACCTATATATTAAATATATTTATCTTTGACTGTATTTATTTATTAAAATACTTTTTTAAAAAAGAAAAGACAGGGCTGGGGATTCAGCTCAGTGGCTTAAGTGCCTTCTTGGCAAGCACAAGGTCATGAGTTTGATCCCCAGTACAAAAAAAAAAAAAAAAAAGTGGAAAAATGGGTAAGGATCCAATAGTCAGTCAACATGCATACTCTGAATGCTGTCTTTCTGGGCGTGTTCCAGGAGTTCTGGAGAAGGTGGAAGTATAAGATGGGCCCAGTGTCTTCACGGAGCTCATGATTCAGTAGTGAAGACCAAAGGAAATGAAAAATATAACAAAGCACAGTGAGAAACTAATTGATTGATTGACTGATTGATTGATTGATTGTATGTGTGTGTTTGAGTCCCTGACATTTTACACCATGAGGAAGTTTTTCTACAGGTTCTAGTAGCACAGAATAAAAGAAAATTCTCCCACAGCTTTTTTGGCAACAGTATTTGAAGTAAAGAGGACTTGGATTATGGAGATGGGAGTTTGTAGTTTAGGAAAGACTGGAGGTAAAGGCTCCTTATCAAAACAAACACTGCAAGTTTTTTAGATGACTTAGTCGCTTTTTACAGTGGCCATGCTTCAGGTGTCGGCTGCTATTCTGCACAAAGATGGAAGGAAGCATTTGTATCTGTCTTGCTGGACTCTCAAAACGTTGGCTGAGAAGCATGGATTGGTGCTGTGGGGGCCAAGCCTTGTCCCGCCTGGGCTGCACTGAGCGAACAGGAATTGGCTGGGGCTACATGTAACAGGCAGGGTAGCGTTAATGGATGTAAGTAGCAAAACTGCCCTTTAAAATATTGGTTATTGTAACATTAGAAAAAGAAGAAGTCAAATGACCTCTGGGCTGGGACACAGGTCGGACTTACCCACAAGTCTTTACCAAGACTTTGCTGACCATTCCAGAATGTAGAGACATGGAGCGCAAATTAAATATTAAACCATAGGTTAATTTTGGACCTGTCTTTGCTCATTCCATCTGTCTTGTCCCACCTGCTTCCTCCGTCCCACATAAATGTCCTAGTTCTCCAACATTCCCAAACGCACACACTTTATTACCATGTCAGTGCCTTTTGTTTATGAAAATTCTTATCCTGGGAACATTTTTCCCTTCCAGGCACAACGAAGCTCAGGGATAAGTCCATGCAGTGTTTCCCCAGGTCTACTTTCCTTGATTCTTTACCTCCCGTTCTCCTGGTAAAGTCAGAAATCCTTTCCCCTGTCGCCTACCCACGTTGCACACAGTCTGCTCTGGCACTGCCCAGGCCCTCCTAGGTCCGTGCAGACTTGTTTGCAGATGGTTTGCAGGTGGGCATTCTGGTTTTTCAAGTTCTGTGTTCAAGAGCGTAGTCTAATGCATGGCTGGGCATCAATAAAGAAAACAGGACTGGAAGGATATTTGTCTTTCATGAGGTGTTATAGTCTAGAGGGGGAAATGGGAGAGATGGGTCATCTCAGATTAGTATTCATACCAGTTTGGAAATTCACTTTCTATTTTAATCTCCCTTCTCTGAAACTCCTAGCTAAAAAAAGCAGAATCTTTCTAGGTCATGGGATTGGCAGACTAGCTGTGACTGCCTCGATGTCTCCTAGAAATGCTTGGGAGGCACGTGTGTCTGCAACGTTGGAGCAAAGGCATGGGAGGACCACTTTCAATCAAGTTGCATGATCAAACATGTCTGTAAAATACGTGTCAGTGTCTGCATATGAAAAACACAAGTAAAATGTCCTCCTGTTTCCCCATTAAGCTACCAGTTAGCTTTCATTTCTTTTGACTACCGTTGAAATTATTTGTTACTAGGCTCACCTTGTCCTGCTGCTGGCTGCATTTGACAGAATATTTTGTTATTATCTGAAAATAAGTAATGATAAGGGAAAAAGTCAGGAAAATTTGAAATGTATCAATGACTTTCTTTTAAAACATTTTTTTCTGAGCAAATATTTTGGATTTAAACGTGTTGATTAACTGTGATGCTCATGGTTTCACAATCTCTCTGATAATAGGCATAATTTAAATAATATTTAAGGGCAATTTACTCTTTGTATTTCTTAAATTGGTCATTTTTTATTTTTCTTACATCATGGGTTCAACTGTATACTATATATGCCATGTTTCCTACATTCTCAGGTTCAAAAAATATTTGGGCTCCCGCTCCTGTCCAGGTGGAACTTGGGCTTCCTATGGTTTTAGGGCAGTTCCAGGAGTTCACGCCCATGCTGGGGAGTTGGAGCACAGGGCCTGGGGTGGCATCAGAATTTCCACTCCCTGTGCTGACTTGCATTCTCCCCACTGCCATGGCCCACTGGATTCCAACTTCTGCTGTTTCTGTGCCACAGCTGGGGAAGTGACATTGTGATGGGGAGCAGCAAAGCTCCCTGGCATCCCACCGTGTCCCTTCTGAGCCTTGCTGCCTGCCAGGACGCAACCAGGGCACATCCCCAGGCGTGGGCCTCTCTGGGACAGTAACCTGTCTCCTCCTTCTCCTATCCAGCAGAATCCTTTTTAGTTTGAAAGAATTCTTTTTCCTTTTAAGCTTCTTAAAGATGTTTGCCTCTGCCTGTAACCCTTTTACCTCCTGGGACTTAGCTTTTGGAAATAAAAGCCAAGAAATACTTTTTAGGAAGCTGCTTTTGCTGAGTTCTCCTCTGCCATGTGTCTTCCCCACAGCAATGTGCAAAGAGAGTCTCACCTATTTGATTGAGGGGAAGAAAAGGTGAAAATGAGGGAAAATGTGCCTTCAAGGAGGATGCAGCTTCAAAATACAAGAGTTGCTAAGGAGCAGAATGAGTTTGTCTTACATGCAGAATCACCAACCCTGAAATGCAGGATTTTCCCACCATCGCCTGCATGGCTCTGCAAACAACTGTTTGGCTCCCATGAAAAAAATCACAGAAAGAAGGAATGAATGGTATCGATTTATTACTTACATTTGTTTAAATACAACCAATGATGTGTGAAATTATATAATTATTATATGAATATAATTTGTTAATATTTTCACTGAAAATTAATTGGAAAGTTCTTGCCTGGCAAATTTTTTTTAATTTTTTTTCTTTCCTTTCAGTGACACATAAATCTGTTACTACTGAACATGTTTTTTGACCAAAATTATGATGCTTGTCTTGGAAAATAGAGAGTTATAATCCTAAATGTCAATCTTTTTTAAATGATTGTTCATTTCTATTAGAAACACTGGACTTTGGAAAGAATTTTTTTAAAATCTACATATCAAAATTTTAATATCTAAAAGAATAATTATGGTGAAAATATTTGCCTTAAAATGAACTCAGAGAAGGAAGTTATCTCATAAGGTGAATAAGTGTAAAGATAATGTGAAGATAAGTGAGAGTCAGATAACTTGTGATTGTGTACTGTGGAAACTTGACCAGGCTGAGGGATGCCCCAGTCCCTTGGTGAGACATCATTTCTGGGTCCCTGTTGGAGGTGTCTGCAGAGGAGATTAGCAACTGCATTATTACACTAAGTGAAGGTCTGCCCTCACCAGTACGGGTGGCTGTTGCCCAGCCCACTGGGGACCAGACAGAACAAGAAGGCTGAGGAAGAATTTGTTCTCTGCTTGACCTGGGACATCCATGTCCCTCTCCCTCAGTCAGGGATGCTCCTGGTTCTCAGGCTTTTTGTCTCTGACTGATGTGGCTCCACACATGTGGCTCTTTAGGTTCTCAGTGTCAAGTTGGACCTGGAACGTGTTCCTAGATTTCCAGAACCACCAGCTTGCAGATGGCAGACCATGGGGATATTGAGCCTCTGCAATTGCATGAATCATTCTTCAGAATGGGTTTCTTTTTATTTATCCATCTATATTCCTATATGTGTTCTATTGGCTCTGGTTCTCTGTAAAACCCTAACTGGTACATCGCCATTAGATGTGTTTGATGGAACAGAAGGAACAAACCTCTCCTATTTACTAATATCATTAACATTTTAAGGTTTACAAAATGCTCTCATATGCTGTTCATTTCCATTTAAACTTCATATTTCTCTGAGTTATACCTTATTTTATTTTCACTTTATACATGAAAAACTAAAACTCAGTGACTAAATAAGAAGCTACAGCACACAGAGCTAGAAGCAACGTTTTTCTCCTTTAATACAGTATTATTTGCACTAAGCCATCAGAATTTTTCTAGATTACAGGTTTTTATGGGTGCATGTGGCTGTCTACTTCACATACTATTATATAAAGCAAGAGTTACAGTTTAAACAATACCTATTGAAAACCTCATCTTCTACCACGTATAATCACAGACATCCTTTTTCAGCAGCATATGCAGGGTAAATGACATGCATGCCCAGAGCTACACACAGACATCAGTTAGCACACCCTGCACTTACCATGTTGAACTCCTAACAAGAAAGTATCCACAGGTAGCCAAAGTGTGAAAGTAAATGTATAGTCAGTCCTCCATCTGTGGGCCAATGAAAGCCTTCACTAAAGTGAAAGGTGTTAGGGTCAACTACAAGGCTGGAGGAAAGCTGACACACAAGACCACCCTCATATCTGATACTGACTGTGAGTTCTGGAGTTTCTCAAAACTACTCTCAAGTAGGAAAATTTCTTTGACAGACTCATGGGACTCATTGAAACCTGTTACATTCAGTTGTGGTCCGTTGCAAGGACAAGACTCAAATTAGGACCAGCCAAAGAAGAGAAGCTTAAGGCAGATAGTCTGGAAAGATTCAAAATTCAGAGCTGCTGAGAATTCATGACCCTCCTGCCCCATGGGAGAGGATGTTCTGGGAAGCTTGCAGATTTATAATTTTTACTGGGGACTCCAAGCTAGGTTTTCTTGATTGATCATTTGCCACATGGTTGAATTGATGCCCGTTTCTACCAGGAGTCACTGTGTTAGCAAAATCCTTCATGTGTGCTAAGAGAGGCCTACCATGGGTCATCTTCTTAGCACCGATCAGCAGGTGTGGTCTGAGGAGTCCATGATTAATAAAAAAACATATTTCCAGGGGCTTAGTTAGAGGTTTCTTTCCAGGAGCCAGGGAAGAAGGGTCAGGCTTTTTCTAGGCCAGGTCAAAGCCTGTACTAACAAAATTAATCAGAGCCCAGTGTGGTGCTGAAACTTATTGATAGAGATCATTTTGAATTCTCTCTAGTTTACTTTAATGAGTGAGTCACTCCCACACCTTAGCATGCTACTGTACTAATAAGAAGTCAGTTGCATCACACCTCACCGATGACAGCCACCAGCACTTCAGGGTCCACACGGGGGCTGAGAGCTGCAGCTCCAGGTTTGCAAAGAACCACACTCGTCTGGAACCCTCTCCCTTGGAAACACGATCTCATTGTGATCTGTTCCTTGGCATACTTCCAAAATATAGAGAATAAACATTCAAATTCTTATATTCTTTAAAAGAAGGTACTAAAAAAGGAAATGATCAGGAAAAAACAAGTTAAATGTGCAGGTGCGTGCACGCACACACACACACACACACACAAAGCATGTTGGCCTCTCTTCTGAGGCTTTTCCCAATCTCTTCAGGCAGAATTGTGTTTCAAACATGTGGCGGGGGGATAAAAATTATTCCCTTAGCTGCCGATTTATTCCCTTAGCAGATGCTAACAGCGTGCAGGTTAGTATAGTTTCTTGTTCTCTGTGTCTCCAGTCTTTGGCACAGTGATGGCACTCAGTATCTGTTGAGTAGATCTCTGGCTAGTGAGCCTAAATCTTGTAAGCAAGTTCATTATATCTACCACTGCAGAGCTCCACTGATGGGAGGTTTAAACAACCAGAATTGGTTTCCTCACAGAGAGACTGGAACCCCCAGGTCCAGGTGTTGGCAGGTTTTGGCTCTGCTCTTCAACCTGCAGCCAGCTGCTTCATGCCATGCCCTGTGTGTCCTTCCTGTGGGTGGTGCTCCCTGGTGTCTCTCCTTCCAGGCACAGCAGTTGTCCTGGTTCAGGGCCCACCCATGTGATCTCATTTGTCTTTCATTACCTCTTTCAGGGCCCTATTTCCACATCCAATCAGTAGGGCTTCAGCATATTCATTTGGAAGGGACAAAAGTCAATCCATTAAATCAGCCACATGGGTTTTAAAAGGGGAGAATAGCGTGATAAAAATGGAGTTTGGAGAGATGTACCCTGCATAGCACATAGGATGAGACTGACATGAATGGTATTAAAGGGTTATTAGCAAATGAAGCAGGTATTTGGAACAACAGTCTCAACAAAGTTAATTCAGTAAATCAGTGATGTTGGTCATTAACTGGCCACGGTCTTCCCGTCCCTCGATGAAGCAGAGATCTAGGATGTGGGGGTTTCTCACTGACCAAGTGCTGCTTCCTAATGAAAGAACAAGTGTGCACTGCTATTGTCCAGCATTCATGGCAGCTGTGGGATGGGGCAGTAGCTAGCAAAGACGAATGTGTCATCCTCAAGCACACAAATCACTTGCTCTAAATTAATTAAGTCACTCAATACAGGCACAGCTCTCTATCTTTTGGCTAATTTCAATCCCTAGAAAAATTTAAAATAAGGCTTTGAAGATCAATTATAGTTCTCAGTGCAAAGTTTATCCTGAGTCTGGACATATACTCATCATCTCTCTTCATCCAGCATCCACGCTGATCTAGGCAGCTGGGTTGGTGGTTTGAACCTGACCCTTATTCCTGAGAGGTCTGTGTCCTGCTTACCCTCTCCAACCATAACTGGATGACCAGAGTGTCAGAGTCCTTCCTGCTCACACTGTGTGAGCAGGATGTCAGTCCTGCTTCCTCACAGAGCCAGGGTCAGTGATGCCTGATGGATTCCTTTCTGTTTCTTATTGGCCTGAGCAGTCCCAAGTGTTAAGACAGCAGCTACAGCACAGTTTAGTGAGACTTATGAAGAAGCCCTTGGCAGAGAACTCGCTCCCCTTAGAATCAGTAGCTCCAAACCTACAGAGCCTACAGCTGCTCTGCGTGTCCTCTCTCTGGACCATGCACTCGACTTGCAGAGTATATGGGACCATGTGATACTGGTGGTCTACACTGCACTTCAAAGATTAATAACCCATCCTTGTGGGATCTCTTCCATGCTAACCCTTCTGGAGGCCATTCTTGGTTCCAGGATGGCAGCTTCAGTCATGTGTGTACTGTCACATTCTCTTTGTTTACCATGAGGTGAGTCCCTCATTGTCATGCAGTACTGTAACACATATGATCATGAGGTCTCACAGCCACTGCTCAGACCTCCCAAGACCTTGGGGGGGTGCCATTCAAGGCAGGTTCATTCAAGAGCAAATCACACACATAGACAAGTTAACTGAGGTCAGTATGGAACATAGCCCATTGTAGGATATACAGGGCCCGACCAGTGGTCACCAAAATATCTGCTGGAGGAATAGTCCATGCAAATTCTGGGGCTGATAGGTGGCACAGCATGAGCACAGAAGCAAGCCTGGCCTTTGTGAGGAGAAGCCAGGCCCACATACACCACCCTTCTGTTACACCATGCATGGTCTCTTCACTGGGGTGGCCACAGAGAGATGCTGGTTGATATGTCTTGGCCAGATCATCTTGACTTGACTCTTTTTTTGCCTTCTTCTGGGGCAGGAAGCTGGTGGATGTCTCTTAGGAGCATTAACGTGCGTTAGAGATGGTAAGGCTTTGTGCTTTCAACTCTGTGTTTAGTCATGCACTTCTTTCCCTGAATTGCCTTCCCTTGGGCTCAGGCTCTGCTCATTTCCTGCTCCTGGTCAGCAAGCTGTGTCTCTCGTGAGTGCCCACAACACTGTAACCTAAGGGACTCTTCTTTCAAACTAGAGAAACTGACACCCCAAATCTGTCCTGTAGCGAGAAATTTCTTCATTGCTGTCATTCACCTTGATTTGAGTAGAAGAAATAGTACAATAACAACCCATTTTCTTCCAGCACCTACCTATCACTCCACATATGAACCACGGCAGGGCTTGCCCCTGTGTGTAATTGCTTGACTAAATGACCTTAGATCTCTTTAAGAAAGAAACACTGGCTGTGGCAATTCTGGGTCCCTCTTCATGAAGATCTTGCCCTTACTTTGGTTGATATGTTCTGGGTCTCAGAACAAGCCTATGTCTGAAAAGGCAGGGGGGGATTTGCTGTGAGTTTCCTTTGGGACAGCTGATCTCAGACTTCTCATTCTTTCTTGGGCTCTCCTGAGCTCATACCAAGCAGTGCTCTTGTTTGCTAATGTCTTGCCACAGTTCCCTATAGGTCCCCAAGCATTGGCACCACTGTGCCTCCCTTCCTTTCACAGTTCTGACCTTCTGACCTAGCTGTCATTTAAACGAAGCCTGCTCACTTTGCTTCTGATGTTAAGTGCTACTCTCTGATTACAGGGCCTAGCACCTCTAATGCTGCAGGGAATTAAATCTTACAGCCTCATCCCCTACATTAATTCCAGCCTCCCAAGACAGCCAAGGCCATGTTTTCAACATGCGATGCCCCTCCTCACCAGCACACTGTTTATCACTTTGGTTCAATTTTGCCTGGCATGAGGTGACAGTTTTGGTGACTGATATAAACAGATTACTTGAGAAATTAGATTTAATTTATCCAGCATTTTTATAGAGGGGAGAGAAAGACTTTTACATTCCAGTTATTAGAAATGTTCTCTGTAATTGGATAGGGATAATTCATGAGGCTTTTTCCATGACTGGAGGGGAAAAGTTCATAATTACATATAATTTTATTTTCTATTATCCCAGATTTAGAAAGCATCCTTCTCATTATTCAGTTTCCAGATAACTTTGATAAAGAAAAGACAGTGCCCAGAATAGCAGGCATGTTTTTTTCCATTTTCTGCAGCTCCTCAGTGAGTGAATAAATGCAGATGTCTAGGCATGAAAAACTTAATGCCAGCAGCAACATGAACCTATCCATTCAATGGGAGACAGAGCTGAATTTTCTCTTCCTGAAAGCTCTCAAACATGGTAAAGAAATATCTCTCCAAGTATTCATATTGGATATAGATGATGTCCAAGAGTAGGGTTTGCTTTCCTAGTGGGACCTGTATCATGTGACCAGGTTACTTTTAAAGCAAACATTCATTACTTGTTTTGCAAAACTGCGTCTACTGCTGCAAGCTGTGCAAGCTGGTGCTCAGCCATCCACCAGCCCCAGAAATCTGTGGGATGGATCCCAAGGTTCAGTTTTGTCCCCCAGCAGCCTCCTGAGTCCTTGCATCTGCACTCTCTGTGGATAATTGGCAATGTCAGAGATACCCAGCCATGAAGATCTGGAGCCTGGACACTCCCTCAGCTTGAAAAGGAGGCTTTCTCTCCTGTTTTGTACTGGAAAGGATTTGTACAAAAGGTAAGTGCATTTACTGACTATGTGAATGCAAGCAGGTGGACAACATATATTCCTTGAGCACATGCCAACCATAGGACTTCAAAAAGTAGAGAAGCAGTAGCACACTGGCTAAGACAGAGCTCTTAGCAAATACCAATGAGCAGAGAGGCCGTCACTCAGAGCCGGGTGCCCGAGCCTGGCAGGCCTGTTTCCATCCCTCCACCCTGCTTCACAGTTACACAGCGTACAGGGCAGCTTCCAGCTCGCTGTGAGGATAAGGAACACTGTGTTTCTTGATGATTAAATGAGATGTGATACGCAAGCACAGTCAAAGCAGTGCAATAACCATGTGATTAATACTAATGGCATGTTATTATTAATACAACTCAAAGGTATAAGTAACTGTGAATGCTAGCAAGAAGCAGTCACATGGAGAAGTCAGGAGTCTGTATTTGTTTGTATAAATGCCACTAGGTGAGCTCTTAGCTCTTAGCAATATTTATTGTCATCTGTGCTGACTGCTTGTAGATCTACTTTACTGGTACTCCTACTTTTAAATATATGCATATATATATATATATATGTATATATATATATATGCACGTATGTGATATAGCTAACGTGTTACATATTTCACATATAAATATATACTTATATGGCATAAAATATATATTTGGTTTGTAAAAATAGCAATCTTCATATTTTGAGGGTCAAGTTTCTGGTCATTGCCATGTCTCAGCAGACATAAATGTACTGTTGGTCCAGCCCACTGGGGTCAGCTGGGCATTTACTAAGCTGACCAGGCACAGGAAAGAGGGGTACATTGGCTGCCCTAGGACCCTGGGGGACTCTCTAAATCTTTCCATATCCTAGAATATGGCAGAAGCTTGAAGGAAACAAATTCTGAGGCTGAATCCAAATCTCACAGAGGAGTGGAATCACACAATGTTTTAGTTAAGCTGTGGGTTGTTTCTATAACATGCCTTTCTAATGGTCACAACAGAATTTAAATTCCTACAGAAATATGGAGTCCCCAAGCTGGCAAAGCAATGATTTTATTCCTTAATAATTTTATTTTGAAGAAAGTTTCTTGAAAACTTCAAATCTTCAACTCCCTTATATTGAATGTCCTGGCATTCTACTGCCTGTCATAGAAATTCAGAAAACTCTGTCCTCTGCTTATTTAGTGGTATTTTTTTTATATGTCCATGGCTGCCCAGCATTTGAACTTTTCCTGTGTTTAGAGAACTTACTAATTTGTGGCCTTAAAGGGGATAACAGGAAAAGCACACTCAGAAATGTTTATTCCCAGTCTCCTTCAGCTTAGCTGATCTGATGTGGGAGCCCTGAACTTCAATTCTAGCACTGGTGACCCACAGAAAGACAGGGCAGAGGTTGCACTGCAGCAGCCAGAGAGGAGGGGCAGGCTGTGTTTGCAGGGACCACAGTGTAGTAACAGTGGTGTCAAGATTCAGTGTGAGGTGAGAGGTGCTCAAGCCAGTGGTAGTGGTGGCAGCAGTGTGTGGCCCATGGACTGCTGTGCACGACAGCCCTGGATGAGAGTCTTGCTGCTACTCAGCCTCATTCCTTCCCAAGTTTTGAGCCTTACAGGTAATTTTGTGAGCTGTGCAGGAGCTTTTTCACTATTTACTTCTATGTCAGAGTGATTTCAAGTTAATTTTTGCAAGCAGCTAGCAACCCTGTCTGACACAGTATGATGACCATGCAGGGCTGGAGACAGCAGTGGTATCTTCCTCACTTTGCTACTCCTTCTTCCTGGAAAGAAGAAAACCTATGTCTGGATCCTCAGTAACATGCATTGTTAGTGTCCACATAAAAGTCGGGATGATCCACGTATTTTAAGAAGTCTTATACATTGAAGCTTTTTGAATCACTTGAAATCTGTTTGTCTTTGCATATGAAAGTAGCTGCTCAAACTTCTGAAGTAGGAAATGTGTAGTGTGCTTTGACTTGAAAGTTTTTGTCTATGTAAAACTCAAGGTGAAAGTTAAACCCTGTGAAACAGTACTGGGAGGCAGGGCTAGTGGGGAGGTGTTTAGGTCATGGGGCCTCCACACTGGTGAAAAGATGATTTGCACGGGGAGCTTCATTTCCTTGCTCTCTTCTGCCAGGTAGGACCAGTGCTGCTCTACTATGGAGCATGAATCACTCAAGGTGCTTCACTGGAAATGGAGACTAGGCCCTTACCAATTCCACACATCCCAACAAACCTTGGTCTTGGATTTCCTGGCCTTGGAGATTATGAAAAATAAATGTCTGTTCTTTATAAATTATCAAGTCTAAAATATTTTGTTACAGTAGCACAAAACTGACCAAGACATATAGTTCCTTTTTCTGAAAGTTCCTGTATCTTCAGAAGAGAGCAGAGCATTACAAAAGTTTACTCTTTCCTGGTCTATGGTACCATGGGATAAAGGAACACAATTAACCACAGTCTTAGCAGTGAGCAGCTGAATGAATATGAATGGAATAAAAACATAGGCCAACTACAGTTCTCTGAACTTCATAGAGGATGTTGCTCCATCTACAATCTATTCTAAATTAAGCTACAATGGGTTATTTCAGAGCTGCATGGAAAAAAAAGAGTTTGCCCACCTTTGTCTTCTCATAGCAACAAAATTTTTGCAGCTCCATGCAGAGAACAGCAGTTTAATGGAAGCTTTGAGACACAGGCAGACCATCATAAGATTCTGGTGGAGCCTGAGACCTAGGAGAGCCCTTGGGAGAGGTCAGTGTCACATGCCAGTGAGGTGACAGTCTTGCTGATCACAGAGTCCTCACCAGACCCAAATGGATTTATCACATTTGTGCTCAGTTGCCAACCCACTTGGCTTTTATCCTGCCTCCAGAAGTATATGTTACAAGATCCGAGAGGAGTCATGCCCACAGTGTGCCTTGTGTGACAGGGCCAACAACATTGGTCTCTGTGATCAACCCTAAAACTTCTCTGTAACTCAGCTCAAGTTCTTCAGAGCTGTGAGTTTAGGGTAGTCTCAGGGCCCAGTGAAAGGACAGACCCCTCTCTGTCCCTGAAGGAAGCCAACTGACATTGGTTTCAGGCAAGGACCCTAAGCAGCCTGGTGACTCAGTTCTGTCCACTGTCACCCATGGCTCAGGGCTAGTGCTACCTACTCAAAGGCTCACCCAGAACCTAAGTGGAAATTGTCACAGATGTTAGAGAAAATTACATCCACTGTGAGGCTGTGGACAGGCCTCTTTAGACCCTGAAGTTCCAGTCATCCCAGAGTTACTGAACTTTACACAGGTGTCAGCAAGAATCCATCATACTTATGCCCTTGCTATCAGGCCCACTCAGTGTGGACTCCACTATGGGCCCAGAAATAGTTGCAAAACCTGACTGCAACCCCACCTGACTGCAATCCCAGGGATAATCCTGTGAGCTCAGTGAAGGGAAAGTTTACTTGCAGCTGGAACTGGTCTATAAAGATGGAAAGGGCTCTTCACTACTTGAACATACAGGACCACATAAAGCTCTGTGGAAATGAAGAATCAGCCAAACATACCACCACAAAGGAAACTGATCTCAAAGAAATGGAGATCCTCTAATTGCCTGAAAAAAGAATTTAAAATAATAGTTTTAAAGCAGCTTGATTAGATACCAGAAAAATAGACAAAAACGCATAAATAAAATATGAAGTTTCACAAAGTCATAGAAACCATTACAGACAACCAAATAGAATACCGAGAATTGAAGAACAGAATATTAGAAACAGAAAATGCAATAGTTTCAATAGCAGTCTCAATCAGGTCGAATAAAGAATTAACAACCTTCAAGCCTGGTCATTGGAAATTAGCCAGCTGGGAGGAACAAAACAGTCATGCACCACACAATGCACAGTCATGTGGTGGTGGCCCCCTAAGACTGGAGTGGAAGCAGAGCAGGAATTCATAGCAGAAGAGACAAGAGGAAAACTGCAGAAGGAAAGGAAGGGCCTTCCAAGAAAATTCAAAGTAAGACTCCAACCAGCTCCTTAGTCACTTTGGAGACATGGGCCCCAAGAAAGATGTTTATGATGCACTCACTATTGGCTTGCCAGCAAGTCTGTGATAGAAAACAAAATAAGCAAATCATCATGATTGTGTTTTGGAAAAGAGTAAGGCTTCCTCCCATAGAGCCCCAGACAGGTCCTTCAGGAGGGATCCAGAGGTGGCCCTGTTATCTTACAAGGTGACAGCTCCATGAGTGTCCCTGAAGACATGGAGGTGGAGAATAGGAATACTGATGATACTAGTAGGATGACATGGTACAGGTTTATATCCTGGGAGCAACTGTCTCTCTCTTCCACAAGTGGTACTGCATTATACCACCTGTGTAATTTTCACACAAGAAGAAAATCATAGAATGACTTCAGGGTGCACACTCTGTCATTAAGAAATGCACAATTGTAGGATGTACTACATAAGAGATATTTGGGACACCATCATTTATATGAATATACAAGTTATGGCATGTTTGAAGAAATACAATTTTCCCAAGCTTGTAGTAGACACTGAGATTCATGAATCTCTCTAAACAAGTTTAATCCAAAGAATACCCAAATACATGAAAATCAAAATTTCAAAAGTCAAAGACAATGCTAGCATCTTAAAATAAACACAATAAAAGATACTCATCACATACAAAGGACCCCTCATAGGAATGAGGTTGTCACAGGGCTTCTTAACAGAAACCTTGCAAACTAGAAAAGGAGTAAAACTGTATATACAAAATGCTGAAAGAAAACAGCACCTGCCTAATAGTATTATACCCAGCAAAACTGTCTTTCAGAAGGAGATAGAAAGACATTCACAAACCAAAACAGTAGCTGAGGGAATTCATCATAATGAAAAATGCTTAGGGAGTTATGCAAATTAAAATAAAAGAATCCTAAATAGCAGCAAAAACCTGACAATATAAAACTAACTGGTAAATGTAAATGTATGGTCAAATGTAGAATACCATATTACTGTGATGTTGCTGTATTTTTAACTCTAACATAAAAGTTAAAAGAAGTATTAACTATAGCTACAACAATATGTTAATCATGCACAATAAAGAAAGATATAAAATGTGATATAAGTAGCATAAAATGTTGGAGATAAGACTAAGTAAATGTGTGGAAATTTTGTATGGGATGACAATTAAACTACTATCAACTTAGAATGTTCTCATACTAAGATGTGCATGAGCCCCATGGTAACCACAAAGAAAAAAAAATTTCTAATAGTTACAGAAAAGATAAAGAGAAAAGAATCAAAGCATAGCACTATGAAAAATCAATAAGTCAAAAGAAAGCAAAAGAGAGGAAAAAAGAAACTACAAAACAATCAGAAAACAGCTAACAAAATGGCAACATAAATTCTTATCTGACCATAATTACTCTAAATGTAAATGCATTAACTTCTCTAACCAAATGACACAAAGTACATGAATGAATGAATTTTAAAAACTGCAACAATATGCTACTTAGAAGAGATTCACATTACTTTGAGGACACACAGGCAGAAAGTGAAGGTGTGGAAAAATATATTCCATGAAAATGGTAGCCAAAAACCACAGAATGAGTTTATTTCAATCAGCCAAAATAGGCTTTTAGTAAAATAAGAAACAATGGAGGTCATGATATATGATAAAAGGGCCAATTCATCAAGGGAATACAGCAAGAGTGAATAATATGCACTTTCACTATTTTATCTGATACTAGAAATAAGAGTAGTAGAATGGTAGTTGGCAGAGGCTGGGGAGTGGGAGGGGGGAGACATTGGCCAAATGTATAAGCTTTCAGTTGTGAGAGTTCTGAGATATAGTATATAACACAGTGACTAGATAATAATGCTAATTGACACTGTATTATTTATTTGAGATTTGATGAGACATATCTCAAAAAAGTTTGCCCCTCCACAAAAATGATAACTATGGATAGTGATGGATATAGTAATTAATCTGACTCTGGTGATCAATATACAATATTCACATTTGTCAAATTATCATAGCATGCACTTTGAGCATGCATAACTTTTATTGCTCAATTAAATATTTTAAAATTTAAAAGTAAGCTACAATATACTGAATGCTTTCCATGTGGCCTTCAATAAACATGAGATTTTTTTTAGTATTCAAAAATGCTTCTAGGTAGTTTTAAATCTTATTTTCAGATAGGAAAACTGAGGCTCATAAAAGGGAGAGCAGTTTGCTTTTCTTTCCAAATGTTCATAGGTAGATTGAGTTTCCATAAAATTAAAATCAAAGTTCTTTCCTCTATGCCATACAGCTGCCTAAATGTGATAAATGTTTCAAATTATTTCTTATTGTAAAACAGATTGTCATAATCACCATTATTTATCATCCAAACAAGCTAAATGTAGAATCCTAACTGTATATGTATGTGTCTATGTGTAACACTAAAATAATTATGACTGTTTATATCTCAGACAATGTATGAATTTACACATTGGCTGATTAGATAATATTTAAATTGTCTTTAAAATTTTATGAATTAATAAAATTTAATCAGTATAAAATATAAAATATTGCTGGCCATTTAGCTCAGCGGCATAAGTGCTTGCCTGACAAACACTATGTTGTGAGTTCAATCCCTGTACCAAAAAAAAGTAAATAAATAAAATAAAATAAATATTTTACAACCATGAGTGCCATGAGTGCCTAAATTGCTTTAAAGGAAACCATATATTTTTAAGGTTAAAAAACAGTTTTAATAGTATTAACTTAATTTTAAAATGAAAAAAAGGCAACTTGAGAATTTCAAATAATGTAAAGCAAAAATTTTAGAGGAAAGAAGAAAACTGTTTCTTTTCTGTATGAATGAAAGCAACATGACAACTCTTGATTACCATGAAGTACATGACTGACAATGGATAATTACTGAGTTTCCTTGAAATTTATCCTTTTCTGTAAAACTAATGGGTTAAACTGAATAATGTCCTTCATCTCTAAATTATTTTATGAGTGCAGGAATCTCTCCATCTAATTGAAGAAACAAACCAATAGTTATTAGTTTTGTAAGTCAATAGATTCCAATTGTTAGCACATAATAAAATTAATACTCTCAAAGTTGATACTACTGTATAATTAGATTAAAAATTCCAGTTAACATAAACTTCAACCTTACATAGATACTAGGTCCATTTATTTATGTAATTATGGACTATATAAATGTAGATTAACATGAAAAAATACTATGTTTAAATATTACCTACATGTTAAAAAATTTGATAGAAAAGACAGATTTTTATTTTTAAGGTTAACAATTCCAGTTTTCAGATGAAAGAAGGTACATGTTGCTTGTAGTGATAAACATATACTTAATAAAAAATTACAGATAAAACAAAGATAATTTCCTCAGTCCCATTAAAGATAATCATTACTATTCATAGTTAATCTACTGAAACATTTTCTTATTTCTTGCTCACAAAAATGATGAATTGCTGTACACACCATTTTATAATTTTCATCTTTAACAAAACATTGTGCAAATGTCTTCCTATATTAGTAATTATTGATGGCATTCTTTACCTTGACTTCAAGATCTGCTAATTCTGCAACTCAGATCCTCCTCTAGGGCCAGCCAGTTTAGTAAAATGGAGGCCAAGAAAAGGTGCCATCTTTACTGTAAGTTACCTTCTATGATCCAAATCTTTGTGTTTCCTCGAATTGCACGTGATGTAGACCCTAACTGTCACAGTGGTAGTGGTATTAAGTTGTAGGACCTTTGGAAAGTCAATCAGTCATAAATTCAGGGCCCTTATGAATGAGATTAGCATACAGAGAAAGATCTGGAGAGACTCTCATTTCTTCTGGCCTGTAAAACACAGCCAAAAATATCTGTCCTTAAAGCAGGAAGGTACAATTCTCTAAACCAGGAGGCAGGTCTTCACCAAGTATGAAGTAATAGCTTAATCTTGAACTTCTCAGCCTTTAAATAAATGTACACTATGTATATGTTACAGTTTATGGTATTTTCTCATAGCATCTTAGTTTATCTCAGTTTCTGTCTTGACTTTCCTTACGCTGGAGTCTTTTTGAAACTGGACAAATATGAAAATTTAATTTCCAATGTATAGAAAGATAATTAACTTTCTGCATATACAGTTGTAGGTTAAGGACTATAGATATTATCTAATAATATAAAAAGCATTAGACAAGCTGGAGAATTTGATGTACCTTTTTAGTTTTGGGGTTTGCAAAATCACTCCTACATGTGGAGCATTTCAATATGTTCATTATATGTAAACACAGTTGACTAAATCACGTTCTGTCCATATTTGATTACATTACTTTAGTAGCATATGCTTTGGTTAACTTTAAAGCTGTCTTTACAATACCAGATACAAATTAAAATTAGTTATGAAATAATATGGCATATGTCCAACTCAAATGATCTTTGTGTAAAGATCGTGTGTGTGTGTGTGTGTGTGTGTTTATGACTTTAAAATCAACTTTTGTCCACATTAATGGCTTAATTTCAACTATGGCCTTTCTTAGTTGTCTTTCTTAGTCTATTTCTAGTTGTCCTTTGGAATATGGTTGTGGATTATTTTTTCTAAAATTGTTCTTTAAAGCCTCAGAAGTATCTGTTAACTTTATAGTACTTTTCATAAACACAATTGACATTAGAAGCTGTAGATTAGTGATCATCTCTATATACAGATGATAATATTACAGCAAGGTTATAATTGCTTTTGAAAAATTGTTCTGAAAATGAAAAAAGTGAAATGTTTATTAAGCATCTTTTGATTATAAATGGAAATTTTGTAATGTACAAATATGACTCAATATTAAAACATAAATTATTGTTTACTAAAGTCTAAGTAAAGTATATCTAGCATCTGCAACTAGAAAAAAAGCCATTACATTGAGAAGAGGTATTGGATTGAGCCAAGCTTGTATCTTTTGATTGAAAAGTCACATTTTGAAGAAACTGAATGACTGAGACATTGTTCTCATTTTCATTGTAGCAGCAGCAGTGGTACTCAGAGTGGCAAACAAGGGAGAGAAATGACAGGGATGGTCATAATAGGTGAACATTTAATCCACTTAATGGAATTTTTTATCAGAAGCTATAGAAAGGTATATAGTCAACATATAAAATATTTTCATTTTAATAATTTTACTTTAGGCTTTCACACTTTTCAGAAGAGACTTTCTAATACACTGAAGTATTGTTTCATAAACTTTCATTTGTTTCACAATTATTCATATTTGATATATATATGTCATTACTTTAAAATATTGCTATTCATATCATATATTATACTTTAGACCTAAAATGTCCTCCACAAGTCTGATGTTTACAGAGGTGGAGCTTTGGAGGCAATTGGACCACGGGGCAGCTATACTTACCTGTGGATTGATCCACTGATGAGTTTGTGCTGAATGTACTGCTAGGAGGTGGGGCCCTGGTTGCAGAGAGTTTGCTGGGAACATGAGCTAGAAGGGTGTGTTCTTGTTCTAAACTCCTTCTTTCTTTCCCTAGTCCTAGTCACAGCTTTTCTCTACCATGCCCTTCTACCATGTCATTTCTGCCTTGGAGCCACCAACCATGAACTGAACCTACTGGAAACTGTGAGCTAAATAATTTTGTGCTAGCAGTGGGAAAGTGACTACTGTAGAAAATTGGTGTCAGAGAAATGGGGTCATTGTTGTGACTATATCTGACAATGTAATTTAGAAATGCTTGGAACTTGTTTTTAGGTGGAATTTGGAATTCTCCTGCTTAAAGAATTGAGCTAGAGAAGCCTTAAGTTGCTCTTAAGAGAGACTGGTGGAAGATTCTGGTCAAAGCTCAGAACACCAGAATGCTAATAGGAATAGTGACAGTAAAGGCCAGGCTCATGAGGTTTCAGAAGTGAATGAAAACTGTATTGAAAAATGAACTAGAAGTCATGCATGCTTCACTTAAGCAAAGATTTGTCTTCATATTGCCCATGTCCTAAGGTTTTGTATGAGAATGAATTTAAAGATGGTAGACTAATAGGTTTTAGAATGACATGTTTATCCTATATAATTATAGGTTGGAAGTGTTTAGTTTTCTTTTTTGACTTTTATAGGGATTCAGCCTCTGAAGAGACTTTGAACTTGGACTTTTTAGCAATGCTGAAACTGTTAAGATTTTGGCAACTCTTAGAGATGGAACACAAGTGCATTTGACATGGGGGGCCAGCAGCAAAATGTCATGGTTTAAATCTAAAATTTTCCCCCAGAGTATCATCAGAGTATCAGAGATGAAGCTATTGAAAGGTGACTTCAGAGTGGGAGCACTCTATTCATCAGTGAATTAATCCATTTATAAGCTCACAACTGAATGTGCTGTTAGGAAGTAGGACCTGTAGAAGGTGAGTCACTGGGGTAATCTCCTGGTCTCTCAATAAATTTAGCATTAAAATATTTATACAAATTTTTCTTTTCTTTCTCTAATAAAACTCACAGTATGTCCTTTTTTGTCCATACTTCCTTCCAAGGAAATATCCCTCATTTATTTACTGTTTCTAAAATTCTTCTCTTTCAGAAATAGAGGAATTTTTCTTTCATGATTAGTGATAATAGGAAATAACTCAGGTAAATGTGGTATATGTTCTGCTGTGCAGAAATACAGATTTTTTTTAAAAAAGAAGGTGTCTTGGTGGCTTTATTATTTCTGAGAAAAAATCCCCAACACTCACAATTTAAAGGAGAGCGTCATTATGATTCATGGTTTCAGTCCATGGTCAGCTGGCTCCAAAGCAGGACAAGATGGCCAAGGGACATGGCAGAGGAAAAGGTGCTCAAGCCATGACCACCAGGTAGCAGAGACAGAAGAGAAGAGTTGGTGACAAAAATACATGGCCACACCCTCAGTGACCCACCTCCAACCAGGCTCTGCCTCCTAGAAGTGCATTCAATTATGAACTCATCAGTAGCTGAATTCACCAATGACTATGGTGCCCCATGATCCTATCACCTTCCAAACATGATAACCTTGGGGGAAATTCTAGATCTCAAGCATTAAACAAGCTTTGGTACATTATAGAAGGGGAACTAGAAAAATATTAAGCAAAATATGGAAGAGTAGACCAATAGATTTTGGGGCATTGAAGGAAATCTCCTTGTTTTCTGGGAGTTCTGCTTTTTGATGGTCAGTAAGATTGGAGAACGTGAGCTGGCATGGTGACTTCATGTGGATTCAGGAGGGATGGTAAGTAGCAAGGAAAGGTAAAGTTGATCCATAGATCAGTCATCTTCCTGGCCTGGGCTTTGCAGGACACACAGGAAAAGGAAGAGCTAGGCCTATCCCAGCTCTATGGATGTATATTCATCACAATGATCATGCAATGGATGTGTATCCCAGCTCACAGGGGATGAATGTTTAAGCTGTGCTGAATCTCTGTACAGCTTTAGCATTAGAGTTCACTGACTTTTGCAGACATCCATAAGAATAATCTCACCAGTTTCTAATGAGACAGCTGATTAAGAAAATTAGAAAGTATTGCTTTTAGAGTGACTTTCATATCATGATCCCCACGGTAGCACCTTGTTGGTGGTGATAGCTTCCCCTCGCTGCATGATTTTCCACTCCTGGCATGAGCTACACATTTTCATTGTGGGTCCACAGAGTTTAATTTGTTCAGTCATGTCAATGTTGCCACCTCTCTTCACCATCCTTTTTTATTTCACTTTATTTCATTTTTTGGTAAGCATCAGAATTATATTATTTGAATTATATTCCTCCATGTAATTTATTAAAAGGTTAAACAAATGGACACACATTTGTGAAACACATGAGCAATTATTAATATTTTTTCTAAATCAGCCAGTTCCCCACTCACTGTGTTCCATTTTCTGCCTTCGCACTTTTCTTTTTAATAAAGTCTAAGAAATCATAGCTGACAACAAATTTGGTTAGTGTGGTAGGGTTTGGTAGAAAAGAAACATGAAAGTCCAAATCAAGCGCAGTGATCTGATAGTGGCATTTGGTGGTTCACTGGCCTTGCCTCACCACTATTACAGTTTATCTGTAGAATGTTCCTCTTCACTACGTCTTTACGTGGTTAACTTCTCTGTCTCCTTCTGTACTTGTCCACGGTCGTGTCTTGCACTTCCTTAATGTGGCTTTTGGACCCCATGGGCTCCATACGGTTGAGACAGCAGCAATGACATATTTGTGAGCTTTGGTCAATAAATTTTATAGTCTGCTTTAGGAAATTCCATACACATCTGTAGGCAGGAAGGAAGAAAGAGGGAGGAAGGGCAAAGCAAAAGGTGTTTAAGTGATTAATGAACATTAAATAATACCATTTGTGCTTTACATTTTAACTTCATAGTTTTGTTGTTATCCTTTGCCTCATTTTGATTGGCCCGAGAAACACAGCTGGAGCCTGGTAGGTGGGGCCATTGTTCATCCTAGGCGCAGCCTCAGTCCGTGGAGCATTCTCATTTTTAGGAATAATGTGGTGACATGGAAGTTGATAAGAAAGGGAGGACAAGGCAGGAGATGAGTCAGTGTGGAATCCAGACCCCAAGACAGGGAAAGATCAACTCCTCCACCAGTTATCACCCCACCATCTGGCTGCACACAGCATGCGTTTAATAATTGCAGCTCTGAGAGGATGAAGGTGAGAATGCAAACAGTGATTTCTGAAATCCTTTCATGTACACATCCCTTTGAACTCAGGGTTGTTTGCATTTATTCTTCTTTAGTCTCCTACCACCTCATCAAATGCAGATGAATTAGAGAGGAACTTTGTATGACCAGTAATCTAAGAAATTGAGAAGCAGCATGAGATTTTCATTTCCACATGCATAAATACTGTTTCTGTAAAAATGTCAATTATTTTTAAATTATTAAGGTAGTGTTAACTCTTCACTGGATAGCAAAGTGAGGGTCAACACTGCCTGCTTTACAACTAGGACTCAGACTATGCACAACTAGTTTTCTAAACCCTTTTGCAAAGCCCAGTGCGAGAAGCACCCCCAGCCCTGATTCTTGATTTCCAGACCAAGTTACCAAGAATGCTGCTGAGTACATTGTCTTTTGCCCTTCTCTTGGATTTCAGTGACATCCTTAACCTGGGTCTTTTGCCCTGTCAACTTCTAATAGTTCTAATTGCCCAATCTCTGCCCTGGCATTGTATAAAATCCTTTTAACATTTCATCTCCCTCCCCCTAAGAAAATGTATCCCAATTTCAGTGCTGTGACCTTCAGCTGTGTTTTAAGCGGGCAGGTAAAGGCTCTTTTATTTCCTCTCCATGACTTCTGTCTCGGCCCCCTGTGCCCCCTAGATCCTGTCTGGGGTATGTGCTTCAATGTCATGAAAAGTGTACCCTCTGATTGCATCATTTCTTTGCTTCCTTTTCTCTCGTGAGCCTCTTAGATTTCTATCCCAGGTCTAGAGCATCTTCTATTCCTTTCAACATTTTGGATCTTGGAAGAGGAGGGGACCTTTTCCCTGTACGATTCTAGAAGCATTACTTTTCCACTTTGATCTTGGAAAATGCTAAGCAAATTTACCACTTATCAGTGAGACTGGCATTCTGGTTGATGCTGTGTTTTTAAAAGCCATTTCCCTTCTATTTACCCTGACCTTAATTCACTGGTTTGTCTTTTTCTGAATTTATAATTATCTGCTGTATTTTATTTTCTGTCTTCCTGAGTTTCCATGTTACCTCTGAACACCTCTGGCTTCTGAGATTAAATCGTATGCTTAATGGGATTTAACCACTGCTTCCTATAGCCTCTCTTTCCTGTGAGCCCTGGATATTATTTAATCTTAAACCTGGCAGTTTTTCCTTCCTTTTTCAGTGATGTACATGTTAAATTAGAAATCAGCTTCTCACCAGACCCAACCTTTCTTCTTCTACTTGATGTAATACTGTCCCATACCCAGGTAATTAAAATCTTCCACTATTACCATCCTGCCCTTTTCTTGCTCTGTGCATGATATTTCATAGTTCATTTCTGCCAGGACAGCCTATGACATTACCATTACCACATTTCCCATTAATCTACAATACAAAACTCTTGTCCCCAGCCACAGCATATTCCAGAAACCTATTGTTTAGGAATTATCAAATTCACCCCATCCACAAAACATCCTTTAAAAAAAAATCTGTTGATTCTTACAGATATGAGTCCCTCCTACAAAGTAGTCATTAAAAGGTTTATAAAAGCCTTGGGATTAATGTACTAACACCAACAAGGTTTAGTTAAACAATAATTGGCCACTTTATGCGAGCAATTACACGTAGTGACTAGGAAATGATTCTGATCTGTGCCCACGTCTCTTGTGCGCTGATGACCTTATAAAATGGCTGCACATTTTAAAACGGAACAGAGCCTGCGTATAAAGGAAATTTTGAAAACCTAGGAGCAGCCCTTGGATTGTTTGCTGCCACTGCTTCTAGGCAACAGGCAAGAGATGTTTACAGCCTGGGCTCTCCCCTGCCCCCACCTCTGCCAGCTTTTCATCTGCTGTGCTGCTGCTGTTGATAGAAGGACCAGACCCAGGGCCTGATGGGGCCCCTCCTCCTCCTCCTCCTTCTCCTCCAATACAACCTCCTGGAGCCCAGCTGTTAAGGCCCATCTCGCTAATCACCCCCTTCCCCACGGCTCTGCTCCAGGTGGACGAGTTAACGTCTTGTTCAGCAAGGATGGTGCTGCAGAGAGAGGAGCGGATTGGATTTTTCATTTCACCTGTGAGAGATGCAGTGTCAGGAATGGGCGCCTCCTTACCCTTGGTGCTTGACTCATTGACCCTCCTCTGCCCCTGCTTTGGGGCAGATCGGCAAAAGAGGCCTTGGTCCTCCAGCTGAGAATAGACCCCAGAATAGACGCTCTTGACCCAGCTTCACAAAAACAGTTTCTCCAAGGGGATTCTTGCATTTTGCCGCATGATAAGCAAAGAGAAAGGAACAGGATTGCAATTTACTTTCTGAAAGCATGTGACCATCATCTGCTTAAGAAATGGAGGGGTGAACATTTCAAGAAAACAACAATACTAGGATATCAGATTCTAGTGGTCACATTTCTGGCCCTGAGAAATGAGCTTTAATTATTGTTTTATCTAATGGACAGCAAGAGGGAACTATTTGAAAAGGGAAGGAAAGATTTTCATGAGGGAATTGAGGGAAAGAAAAATTGAGGACGGGGTTGTGAGGCCAAGGTCACTGGTACAGCGAAATATCTTTACTTTGACTCCATGTTGCCCAGAGCTGGCTCAGGCTAAGCTAGGAGTGTGGGGCCAGATTATGCACCTGTGGGCTCAGCACAGGTCCAGGGGAGACCTTTCAGGGGTGTAATCAAGGGGCTTAATTTGTCCACTTGATGGGAGGCTGGGCTAGCTCACCTCCTACAGTCCTAAACTCTGGCTTTCTCTGATGAATAACTGGCTCAGTCAGATGGAGAAATCTTAGAGCTTGTTTATTAGGAATCCAGATCTGAGGCTCTGGTGCCTGTGTTCTGCACCCTGGTTCTGTTACTCTTCTTTAATTCCTTCATCTGTAAATTATGGGCAACATCCCATCAGGTGATTATAATGCTCTAATGAGACAGTATGCACAAATCACTTAGATCCCAGCTTAGAATATAATAAGCACTTGAGAAATGTTGTTTATCTTCATTGATAACTTTTTTTGATGAGTGAAAGGAAAGCATGGGGGCTCAAATTCATCATGTTATTTGCTATCACAGTTATCATTGCCAAGAAAATTTGTTATAATATAATGCACTTGGACCAGACCTTTTTCAAATTCTACTTGTCAAAATGAGGAGAGAACTCAACCTAAAGCTTACATTAAAAACTGAACTTTAGCATAGACATCTATGTACCTAGTGAGGTCAGGTTGGCACTACTGTTACTCAGATACTTGTGATTCCTTGTTTCCTGTGAGGAATACTAGTGACTGACATCTTTTAGTGTAAGAAGTATTAGTGAATATGACTAAACTTGTGTTTACTCTGCCCTCAGAATACTATGGTGACTTCCCCTGTTTTACAGAGTAGGAACTTGGCTCCTAAAGGTTAAATGATTTTTCTGATTTCCCAAGCTGTTAAATGATAGAGCTTCTGATTTAAATGATGTCTTCCGATTTTAAATCCTACATTTTTTCACTATGTCCTTGTGATTTTATACCGGGAGATAGGATATTGTGTAGGGGGTAGAATAACAGTAGAATAACAAGACATATGAGACAGAGGACATAAAATAAATGTGTGGAATAATAAATTACTAAGGTTCATATCCTGCAGAGCAAGGAGCATACTTCTGAAACAAGACAGCGGACCTGACATCCAGTGTCTGGCATCAGAGTCCAGTGCTATTTAAAGACACCTTGGGAAAAGGTATGGTCCTGATTCACCCACCAGCCCAAGTACAAATGCAACTTCCCTTCTCAACCACCTCTTGCCTCTTCCATCTGAATTCCCTTTATATTTCAAAGATTTCCTTGTGCTTTTTCAGACAAAACCAAGTGAGAGTCTGGCTGGAAATTTCGGCCTATTACTCTCTAAATGCTGTGTTTGAGGAAGGCTGCCTGTCACAGGCAGCCTGGAACACCTGCGCTTCAGAGCCAGTCCTGGATATCATTTCATTTTAATTTAAAAGCATTGATTTCAATCTTTAAGATTGTTTGACGTAGACCTTTGTTACCTTAGAGTTCAGCTGTCTTCTTTTATACCTTCATAGCAACTGGGAACCAGTAGGAAGCATTTGGTTATAGTTTTTTTGCTGCTGCAGACAGATGTGCAAGGGAGGGAGGGAGAGAGGGAGGGAGAGAGAGAGTGCTCCTTCTACATTCTCAGTCATTTGAACTCATTCCTTCTTAAAAGGTATTTCAGGTTGAGAAGCCCTAGAGTATGCAAATAGTGATCTACCTCAAAAATGTGGCATTTAGAGACCCAGCCCAAGGTGGAGGCCTCAGGAAGAGAGATGAGCAAAGTTTTACCCTTCTCTTCTTGAAGGCCTCCAAGGACTGGGAAATCCAGGTGTTGAAGCAGAGAAGGATAGCTGTCCCCTGATTCTGAGACAAAAGTCTTGTTTAAGCATATTAGTAAATATGACACCTAGAGAAACAAAACAAATTTCTCATTGAGATAGAAACAGTGAGGTGGAGGATGAGTTGCCTGGGTTATAGGAAAAAGCAGTAACCCTGAGGCACATCTAAAGGCTTAGCAGGAAAGAACCACATGGGTGCCTCTAAAAGCAGGGACTTTATAGGAACTGAGTAAATAGATGAAGTGGGTCCCTAGAGATCACTGCTGCAGGTCTGACAGGGATTCTGAGGGATTTAAGATAATTTTAGAGAATCTTCCATTTTTTTGTGACAGCCTCCCACTGTGCAGTTTTAGAACTTGCTAGCATTATTTTATGTTAATTTGTCAACTTTCCTATTCCTAGAAGAACTTGCCAGAGCACAGTGCTGAACCATTCAGGATACCCCCCAACCCCTGGCAGAAGAGCACACCAGGATTCTTCCTGGAGATACTATCCCTTGCTCCTCTGCGGGCAGTGTGTTTCTGCCGCAGGGTTAGGATACATTTCACGTTAACATCCCTAGAAGCCAGGCCACACAGCCTGCCCTTGACTGATTCAGACCCGAGATTGAATCTCCGATGAGTCCGCATTAAAGAAACAGGGTGGAGGGCCCGGGGTGCAGTGTTAAATGAAACAGTGGGGTTAAATGAAAAAGTACATTTTAAATAGTGAGACTCCTGGTCACTCCTCCCTTGATCTAAGAATAGCAGTCCCCAGCTTCCTGTCTCCCAGATAAGGCAGTAGACACTAAAGCATTCCTTTGGTAGAAAATGCCTCAGGGGTGCTGAGCCTTTCAAGGTCTCCCATAAAATGGCACAGTCCAGCGACTTCACATGCCAAAGGCCCAACAACTAATCCCAGCCCGAGTACATGGAATGACCAAGCCACCCACCTATCAGTCCTCTGGCTTCCTGTGGGTGGACAAGAAAAAACCATAAACCGGAAGTAGAAAATTCATCACATGGACGATTCAGCACAAATAAACAAATGATGAAGAAAACTTCAAAGAAACTATAAAAATTCAAAGAGCAAAGGAAAAAACTACATCTTCAGGTAAACAAGGAAGCCACTGCAACCTTGAACAAGGAAGAAGAGACTGCAAAAAAAAAAAAAAAAGGGAATATAAAAATGTGACTTCAGAAATGATAGGAGTGAAGCATTCACTTGAAATGAATAATAAAGTGGAGGAAATATCCCTCAAGTTTAAGAAAAGGTAGAATACAGAAGAAGGCCTCTTCCTGAGGCCTCCACCTTGGGCTGGGTCTCTAAATGGCCACATTTATGATATAGATCACTATTTGCATACTCTAGGGCTTCTCAACCTGAATGAATGATGAAATTAGGAAATCCATGTAGGGAGTTAATATTTTTTTTAATAAGGGAATTTTAAAAAGAGAGTAACAAAAGGTGACAAATAGAAAATGATCAAATAAATTATTTACAAACCTGTCTCGAATTTAAAGAGAGTTCTAAGATGAAATGAGATAATCAACATCAGCTCGGCACATATTTGGCTCAAATGATGAATGTAAAGTTAGATGAGGAAAGATAAAAAGCAAGGAATCCAAGCAGCACTCAACTCCCAAAATTAGTTCTGAAAGTTAGGAATAAATATAAATGACTTCAAAATTCTAAGGGGAAATTATTCAAGAGAATATGTAGAATTCTTGTAACTCAGCTTGAATGTTATAAAACAAAAATGTGATAAAAACTGTATCGGACAGGCAAAGTCCCTAGAAATTTTCTTCTCACTTACTTTTCCCAAGAGTTACTATGAATCTATGTTCATGAAGGAAGGACGTAAAGGAGCTGGGAGGCAGGACCTGCAGTTTCCAAGGAAACAGGGATCCTTAAGAGTGGAGCAGTAAGCAGACAAGTAAAAATAATAAGAAACAAAAGCCAAGAAAGTAAATGTGATCATAGTGTATTGTACAAACTGTGATGATATTTACACAGTTCTAATAATCTTAAAATTTAATATTAATCTAATGAAAATTTTCATATGGCAATTGGGAGGTTATAAGGAGAGAAAGTGCATGTGTGTGTATATGTGTGTGAGAGAGTTAGAAGGATATATACAGAAGAGAAATACTGAGAACAAGATAAATGACACATATTTACATCTTCCAAAGAAACAAATCAATAGATAATATCAACCAAAAAGTCAGGAAATTTCTGAATGTGTATAGAAAAAAAGTTAAAATAATTGCAAGCAGTCAGTAACATTAAATAATTGTGAGAATGATTTTCTTTTCTTTTTTTTTTTTTTGAATGCTTCACCAAATTCATTCTTCATATACAACTGCACAACTGTAATAACTGTGCCCTCTCTGGCTCTCTCTCCATCCACCACACCCTTCCTTGACTCTCAAAGCCATTATTCATTTTCTACTGCTTTGAAATCAATTTTTTGGCTTCTGTATATAAATTAGAGGATGTGGTATTTGTTTTTCTGTGCCTGACTCACTTTACTTAAAATGCTCTCCATTTCCATTCCTGTTGCTGCACATGACAGAATTTCATTTTTATGGCTGAATAATATTCCACTGTCTTCTATTTCATTTTCTTTGTCCATTCATTGGTTTGTGGACACTGTCTTTGTTACTTTCTCAATGCTGAGGCAAAGTACCTACAAGTTAAAGTTAAAGGGGGAAAGTTTTATTTAGCTTACAGTATGTAGAAGTTTCAGTCCATAACAGCAGGCTCCACGGCACAGGACAGCATGGCAGAGGAGAAGGAGCTCATGGCACGGCAGGCAGGAAGCAGTGAGACTTCCCTTTTTCCCTTTTTATTTCATCTAAGCTCTAAGGCAGTGTGGGTCTTCCCTCTTCAGTTAGTCCATCACCTACAGTGATGCTAAACCAATCCACAGCCTAGTCCATTATCACATAACTCACGGTCCAGTCACTCCCAGAGGCCCCAAGATGAAGGAATGAGGTTTTAAAAAGACATCTAGATAGAAGCCATTACCTCCTTTAATGCCATGTAGTGACAGTTGTGGACAACACAACAAATGTCTGTCTCTCTGACATCCCGATGTGTTTTCCAACTTGTGTCTCTTTGCTGGTGAAGTCAGGTTTATGTAGGCAGCATATATTAGTTTATTGTTTTTAATCAATTGAGACAGTTGTATCTTTTAATTTTAGAATTTAATCCATCATGTTGAAAGTTGTTGGCTCTTATTTTTTTAACATGGTCTCTCTTTGTTGCCCAGGCTGAGCTTTGACTGGGAAAATCCTCAGCCTCCTGAGTATCTGAGATTAAAGGCATGAGACAGCAGACCTAGTTTAAAGTTGTGATCAGTAAGTAGACACATTCCTGTTATTCTCTTAATTTTCTCTTGTTGTTTTGTACATTCTTTGCTCTTTTCTTGTTCATCTTTGTGTTTTGGTGGGGTTTTTACTGATAGAGGTCAATTTTCTCTCTGCCTTTCTCTCTCTCTGTCTGCCTTTCTCTCTCTGTCTGCCTTTCTCTCTGTCTTTCTTTCTCTCTCTCTCTGCCTTTCTCTCTGTCTGCCTTTCTCTCTCTCTGTCTGCCTTTCTCTCTTTCTGTCTGCCTTTCTCTCTGTCTGCCTTTCTCTCTCTCTCTGCCTTTCTCTCTCTCTCTCTGCCTTTCTCTCTCTCTGTCTGCCTTTCTCTCTCTCTCTGCCTTTCTCTCTCTCTGTCTGCCTTTCTCTCTCTCTCTGTCTGCCTTTCTCTCTCTCTCTCTGTCTGCCTCTCTCTCTCTCTGTCTG
>PVLA01008978.1:0-81404 GCA_004027455.1 Hydrochoerus hydrochaeris
CCTGGCCCCTTCTCCAAGGCCCTGCTGGGAAACGGATCCCGTAGTTACTCACTTTTACCACAAGGTGGCAGCCTCGCCCCCACACACTGCGTACTCCATATCTTCCCGCCTGGCTTGAGGAAGGCTTCCAAGCAGCTCGGGAGGGCAGTGTGCCCCACCCCCAAACAAGTACTGTACCGGGCCCTGCCACATCCTGAGAGCTGGCCATACAGGTCAGTGCCCTCATCTCGCCATCAGGCATCTTGGATAAATGCCATTAAGTAGCTGTGGTTTTCCCTGGGTGTTTATGTAAGTTAAAGTACGTGCAGCTGGGGCGGGCGTGGGGGCACACCAGTAGTTCCAGCATCCTGTGAGGCTAAGGCAGAAGGATCACAAGTTCAATTCCAGCATGAGCAGTTTAACAAGAATATTTTTAGAAATTAAAAAAAAAAAATGAGCCGGGTGTGGTGGTGCATGCCTGTCTATTCAGCACTTGGCAGGCTAAGGCAGGATGCGCCTGAGTTCCAGGCCAGCCTGGGCTACCAAAGCAAGACCCTCTCTCGAAAAAATGAATAAAAAGGCTGCGGATGTAGCTTGGGGCTAAGTCCATGGGTTCAATCCCTAGTACAAAAAAATTTCCTAGCATGATCCCCCAGGCTTGGAAGGAGCCCAGTTCTGTCTGGGTGAGAGGCTGGGAAAAACCACCTCAATCCTGAGCTGCACGCTAGATCCCTAGGGAGACAGCCCATCTACCCTGCAGCGGGAAGGGAGGGAGGGTCACCAGGCGGGTGACAGGAGTGAGGACACGACCCCAAGGGTGTGGGGTTGGTGTTGGCAAGTGACTTTCACCCAGCCCCGACTTCCTTCCCTGGAACACGGTTGCCAGGCTGTGGTGATGAATGGACCCCCAAGGATACCGCTCCCCCCGCAAACGCCCCACGGGTCAGTCATCTCCGCTATAATTTGATGTGCTCTGCGCGCCTGTGAGCAGCACTCCAGCCGCCACCCACCCCCCGCCCCCCGACCTTGTGAGGCCTCCCTGGTTCTCATCCGCTTGCTGCCATCGCATTCCACTGCAGGCGCCTCTGTCCCGGCTGTCCTTTTACGGGCTCACCTGGGCCACGGGACTTGGTTTGTGCAGCTCCCTGTGGAGACTCTTCTCAGGACCCCATTGACTTCTAATCCTCGGAAACGCCAACCCGCTTCCCACACCTTCTCAGGAGCGGCTCGCCTCCCTGTCCCGTCGGTCACCTTGACCTGCTTTTCCTGACCTAGGCCTTATCACGATATGGAAATCACAGTTGTTGACTTCCTGTCTGCTACGGTCCAGGCCGTGTCTCGGGTCACTTTGTCTCATTATGCTGTCCAGCACTGGAGTGACCCCCTGACTCGGTATTTTGTACCCAAACTGATGCGTGTCTCCCCCCACCCTCTTCACAGTGGCTGGCTTGGGGGAGCGTCCTCTGTCTGCCACCGAGGCCTCCAGTTTCCAGGCTGCCCAGCTCCGGTCCGCGCAGCTGGAGGCCCCCACCCCATCCCGCGGCCCAGATGCGAGGGCGGTGACGAAATCCAGCGGCCCCAGCAGCACCGCCCTGGCAGGACCAGACCTGGCAGACGCCCCGCTCCGGGCCTGGCACCGGGGAGGGAAGCTGGCAGGCGGCGCCGCCCTTCCTGGCGGGCAGGGGGGCGGCATCGGCCGAGCGCGGCGGCTGCACCCCCCCACCCCTGCCAGGAGATCAGACGGCAGGCGGGGCGTGGGCGCGGCGGGACCCGGGCGCCGGCTTCGCAGGGAGGCTCAGGGGCGGCTCCCGGGACCCAGGAGTGCCCAGCCCGCCCACCGCGGGCGCTCTGGACCTAGGCCTGGGGCTTTCCGGGCCCGGGAAGCCGCTTGCCCGGGAAAATCCCGGCCCCCTTCCCGGCGTCGCCGCACTGCCCGGCAGAGCGGGGGGAGGGGATTCCCGGAATCTGCCCGGAGACCGCCGGCGCGTCACTGCGCAGAATCTGACCATATATGGGCTTCGCTTCCGCTGCGTCAGCGGGGAAAGCCCCGGCGCGGGCGGGAGGGGGTCGCGCCTGCGCACTGAGCGTCTGGCGGGGGCCGCTGCCCCCCTCTGCCGCCGGCGCTGAGCCGCGGGACTCGGTCCTGCGCTGGACCTTCCTAACCGGTAGATCGACTGACACCGGGAGCCCCGGAGCCCCGAGCTGGGATCCACAGAGGCCCTGGCAGTGCTGACGAGGACCACAGGTCTATAGGAGCGAGACGCAGACAGTGGTCGGGCGGGGGCAGCTCGCACTTGCCTCCCTCCACCCGCCCGACTTGGGGAAAAAAAAAGAAAAAGACAACAGAATTTAATAAAGAATCAGTTTTTACTTAAATAGATTCAATAAAAACATACGCGCACACACACAAACACATCTTAAAATAAACTCTTTAGATATCAAGTGCGTGTTTCTGCCCACAGTACGGTGCAGAGGTGGGGGGCAGGGGGCGGGGTCCCCTCCCCAGTGTCCCCGCGGGCTCGAGTACCGGGCGGCGGGGCCAGCTCCGCCGCGATCGCCCCCTTCCTGTTAAATACACAAATATATTATATTCAATATGAATCGAGTCCGTTTCCAAAAGAAAAAAATTAAAAAAACAAAAACATGGAAGGGCTCTGTAAACGTCGAGGTGAGAGCTGGGCGCGGGCCGAGTCCAGTGTGGCTGGCGGCCCCCAACTGGCGGTGCCCCCCGCCTTGCTCATGGAGGCGCGCGTCCAGTAGTCCGGGCCGGGGTCTTCTTAGCAGGCGCTCAGAAGGCGTGGCCCTTGACCCCCAAAAGCAGCTGGCAGCCGTTGCTCACGTGGGTCATGACCTTCTGTTTGAGCTGGGCCACTTGCTCCCGGAGCATGCCCGCGGTGGTGGACAGCCCCGCGTTTTCAGCCTTCAGCGTCTTCACTTTGTCCTCCAGGCGCGCGATGCGCTCCAGTTTCCGCTTCCGGCACTTGGTGGCCGCCAGTCGGTTCCGCAGCCGCTTGCGCTCCACTTTAATGCGCTCCTGGTCTTCCATGTTGATGGGGGACACCGGCGGCGTGGCGTCGCGGCTGCGCGCCTCTGGCACGGTCTGGGGTTCTTCCTTGAAGGCCGAGGCGCCGCGGCCCAGCCCCAGCTGCGCGGGGTGGCCGCCAGCAAAGGGCGGCGCGTGGGGGAGGTAGCTGATGGTGGCCGTCGGGTACGAGCTCCCGGTCCCGACGGCCGCTCCGGCGCCCCCGGAGGGCGCGGAGGCCGGGGAGTAGTTGCTGAGGTTGGTGTAGACCGGAGGCGGCTCTGGGCCGGCGTAGACGCCCCCGGGCCCGGCCGATGCCCCCCCGCCGGGGCCCAGGGACACGTTGGGGGGCGTCACGTGGTTCATCTTGTGCAGATCATCCAGAGCTTTGACGAAGCCGTCAGCAAAGCCCTCCTGCTCCTCGGTGACGCCGCCCCCCGCGCCCCCTGCACCTCCGCTGCTGCCGCCCCCGCGGGGGTAGAAGTACTGTCCCGGTGGCGTGGGCGTCGTGGTGATCACGCCGTTGCTGTTGGGGACGATCAGGCGCTCCAGCTCTGAGGAGGCAAGCTTCAGAGACGCCCCTGTGTCGGAACTCTGACCGGAGAAATAGCTGCCGGCCCCACTGCCTTCCGGGCCCGGGCCGCGCGCTCCAGGCGCTTTGAGTCCCCGGTAGGGTTCTGCTAGGTTGAGTGCCAGGCTGGGCTTCAGGAGTTTGTAGTCGTGCAGAGAGAGGCTGCCAGGAGCCCGCCCGTATCCCGTCGTCGCGTAGGAGTCGTCGTGGTAGAAGGGCTGTTCCATTTTAGTGCACATCCGGGCGGCCCAGGCAATCTGGGCAGGGTCCCCGCGGGCCGCCCCGGGCCTCACCGCACAAGTGGCGCACTGTCCGCGGCGGTGGCCGGACTAGTCGTGTGATCGCTCGCTCTCAGGGGCTAGTAGCGGCCGGGGCAGCAGTGCGCAAAGCTCAGTCCGGCTTCCGGAGCTCTCTCGCCCTCTGTAGTGCGCTCGCTTGCTCGGTGTCGCTTCCCCCTTGCTCCCCGATCCCCACCGGCTGCGTTGCTGGCCTGGCCGCCCTCAAGGTCCCAGCCGCTCAGCTGAAGCCACGCGCCTTTATACCGCACTAGTCAGCCGCGGAAGTGAGCTCCGATTGGCCGTCCCTGGAGCCGGGCCCCCCCTCCTGAAGCGTGGGGAAGGGGAGGAGGCGGCTCGCGTCACTGTCAGGAAGCGCGTGTCCTTGTAAACAGCGGCCACGGGCCGGGTGGCTCCGCACGGCTGCAGGGGGAGGGACCCTGGTGTGCGGAGGAAGAGGGATGTTGACTGTCAGAGGCACACGGGGGAGGACTTTGGGGAGGGTGCAGCTTGGACGCACATAGAGACCTGGTGCAAAACAAGTGGAAGGGGGTCCCGAGTGTACCCAGGTTTCAGGGAGCCGGGCTGGCTGGAGGAGGTGGGAGGATTGACAATACGTTGGGAGACCGGTGGAGGCGGGGCAAGGGAGGGTTAAACAGGATAAATCGGGAAGGGTCAGGAGACAAGACACCAGACCCAGGAGTGAACTGGTGGTCTCAGGCACAGAGGGGTTGAGGGGCTGGAATTTTCACAGGAGGGAGGAGGGGAGCGATTCAAAGGGTCAGGGGGCGGAGCTGCAACACCCGGTATACAACAAATGAGTCGGGGTTCGGGAGTGCGTGCGAGAGTTGGTGGGTACCCCCGTACGTAGAAAGGAGAAGGAATGCGGGAAAGCTAGGTGTGCAGAAAGTGAGCAGGGGTACAGAGTCAGGTAACACCCATGGGGTGAAAGATGGAGATGTGTCTAACAGAGGCGCCCATCTGTGAAACCCTAATGCAGGAGCTACAAGCACGGCGACGGGAGTGTACCCAATCAGGACCTCCCAGAGGTGGGGCTTGGGGGGGTCCCTGGCGACAGGCACTGCAGTGTCCACCACGACGGCCATGCCCCCTTGTGAGTGGGCTTTAGGCACCTGTGCGCTTTGTCTCCGATTCCAAATCCCTCCCTTGGCCACCCTGGGCTTGCCCGACACCTAGTCAACCCGAGAAGCCGGGACCTAGCCGGACAGCCGGGGTGCGGCCGCCCAACCCCATCCCTTCCTTAGAAACGAGCTGGGGAAAGAGCGCCGAGGCAGGAAGTGTGGCAACAGCCCCGGGGGAAGGAGCCCGCCCTATCTCCGTCACTCGGATCCTATGGGACCGCGCACCCCGCCCTGAGCCCAGCTGCTCTCCGCGTCTGGGAAGAGGGACCCGGGCGTGCGACCCCCGCTGAGGCCTCTGGGCGCAGAACCCGCCCAGCCGCCGACGGCTCAGGTCACCGTGGCTCCCCCGGCCCGGAATGGTTTCTCCCGCGGCTCCCGCAGGCGCCTGAGAAGGCCGGCAGCGCAGGAGGTTCCATCGGCCTGCGGGAGGGGGTTGCAAAGCGGAGCGGGGCCTGGTCGCCATGGCAACGGGCCGCAGTCGGCGGGCAGGGCTAAGGGGCGGAGCGACCCCCGGAGTGTCTCCCCGACGCCCATATTAGGGCATAGGAAAGGGTGGGACCTGTGCTGTCCCTGGGCCCGAGGCAGAACCTGGAGCCCCGATTAGCTGCCAGATCCCAGGGCGCGCCCGGGCCCCCGGACGGCTAGTCCCGACCAGCCCCGGCCGCCTCCCCCAGAGCCCCCACGGCGGCCCGCCCCGGCCCGCCCTGCCCTGCCGCTCTGGGGCTGAGTTCTGCCAGGCCCGACCCGGCCCGACCTGGCCCGGCAGGTCCCCGCCTGCCCGCGGGCCTGGGTCGGACTTCGTCCCTGGCCCGACGGGGTGCGGAGGGGGCGGGCTGATGCCTCGAGGCCTCCGTGGCGCCTGGGCGGGCTGGCACCTCCGATGCCCAGCCCTGGGCAGAGTGCCCTTCCTTTCTCTCCATGACCCTATAGTCGGGGGTCTACTCCCATTTTAGCCCAGTGTGGCTGCCGCCCCCCAAAGAGCACCCGAAACTCCGAGGGGAGGGGAAGGGCCAGGCGGAGGTTTAAACAGGGAGGCTTCCAGTTAGACTGGAGGGGACTTCGAAGCAGCGAGCCTGCAACCCCTAGAACAAGAAGCGAGAGGCCCAGGCACTCCCTGATTTCTCAGCTTCCCAGGCTCCCATCTGGGAGAAGATGGAAGAAGCTCTTTAGGGTAGAGGGAAGCTGAGGGTCAAGGGCTTCCTGGCCTTTCTTGGGCAGCCTCAGACTTAGCAAGTGTGGGACTGAGAAAACGAAAGAGTCTAAGAGAAACAGCCAGGGACGCGGGGCAGGGAAAGTCCAGCAGAGGGCAAGGGGCTTGGAAGGTCCCAGTGGCAGCTGGGGGCATCCCAGCCTGCAGGACCCCTGAGGGCCCTTCCTCTGGCCCCTTGCTGGAGTGGCTCCCTTCCCCCGCCTCAGGCTCAGGGAGATTCCAGAGGCCGCTGAGTCTGGCGGGCACTCTGCCAGGCCTGTGTCTCCTGCCCATGCTAATAGCTGCAGCTGACATCTGGCCTGGCCCACGGGGGCGGGGCGGGCAGCACTGGGGGGGCTGGGCAGAGCAGCACCTTGGGAAGCCAACTTGCAGGTCCCATGGGCCAGGAGACCACAGTGAGTCACCCGCAGCCAGAGCCGAGGCTGGCTGTGCTGGAGGGAGCCCTGGATCCCAGCCAGGCCATCCCAGGGGCACAGAGGCATGACCGAAGCCTGAGGAATACGAGTGGGTGGAGGGGGCAGGGGTCAGGGCAGGGAGAGATGGCCCAGGGGACCGGAGGAGACAGGGTTCCTGTGCAGACAGATGGGGAGACTCAGAGACATGTGGACATGCAGACAAACAGAAATAATTATTATTTTAATAGCTAACACTTACATGGCTCTTAGCAGGGGCCAGACACCAGGCTAAATGGGTTGCATAATAAGGCATTGGCTGCTTCCAACCATCCAGCCAAATGTGTGCCCTTTCTATCACCATTGAAGAGACCAGAAAATGAGGCAGGAAAATAAGGAACTTGCCTTTTGTCCATGCGTAACCCAAATCCCGTACATATAGCCCAAGCTGCCTGCCTCTGAAGCGTAGGGCATAATCACCACTAGAAGAATGTTTAGTGATTGTAATTGAAATGTTTATTTTTGTGGGACTGGGGCATTGAATCCAGGGCTTCGTGCATGCAGTACAATGAGACAGGCACTTAAGCAGCACCAAACCATCTCACTATCTGGGAGCTGAGGGCGCTGGCACTGGAGGGGCCATGACCAGTATTTTGGAGTGGGGTCCCAGCCCCATGGAGTCTGCACCACACGACGGGTGTCTGAGCAGGGGATGGGGAAGGGAGCCCAGAGGGCGGGGGCCTGGCCCAGCTGGTACAGCAGGTTCCAGCCCCTGCCAGTCTCACCCTTGTGGCCTGGGTGCCGCCCCCTCATGCCGCCCTGCTGGCGCCAGGCCTGCCTGGGGAGGAGACTGTGATGGCCCCTCCCCCATCTGGCCCAGACACCCACACTGGCTGTGGGGTATTGCCCACTGCTGGGCTCCTGACCAGCACCTGTGCCTAGGCCCTCTGAATGCCCCTGTCCTCAGCCCCAGGGGACAGGATAAGGAGGAAGTTCACCCACCCCCACCCCTAGTCTCTGGGGCTTTTGGCTTTGGCACAAGGGACTTCTCCTTCTTATAAATAGTCCACCAAGCCTCCTCCTCTGGCCCTGCTGACCAGCTGGCTGCAGGGCTCTCACCAGGAAACGGGGCCGGGGGCTGCCCATGAGTCAGCCAGTGGGCAGGCCAAGGCAAGAACCCGCAAGTCAAAGCACCCAGCTGCCCGCATCCCTGCCCCTGGGTGTGGACAGGAGGCTGGGCCGGAAGGAGCTGAGGATTGATCCCAGAGGTCCTTCCCCAGGAAGCCCTGGCCTCCCAGCCTCCCCTCCACCCCTGTGGTTTTGGGGGTCCCTCACCCATCTCTATGAGAGGAAGCTGCTGAGTGTTCTTGGAAGCAGTCTCTTCCCACTGACTCAACTGGCTCAAGGGGAGTTCCCCGCAAAGCTGCTGCTGAGGTCCTGGGAGGCTTGGGTGTCACTCACTTCCCAGGTGCCCTCGGGGATGTGATGGGAAAAGGACCCTAGCTCTCAGCCAGGCCTTCCTGGGAAGCAGAGCACAGCAAGGGTGGGTGGGAGGGATCAGGGTGATGTCTGAGGAGGGGAAGCACTGGGGCCTTGTGGGGTAGAGCCCAGAGACACACAGGACCTCAGTGAAGATGGGAAGTATGTTCACCTGTCGGGGGGCAGTGTGAGAGGCCCTGCAGAGAGTGTAGGACCTGTCCTGTTGGCAGAGTTGTTCTGCTTGGTGTGTGCGTGGGTGCACGTGCCTGTGTGTACACGCATGTGTGTGTACACATGTGTGTGTGTGTGTGCACGCGCGCATGCGTGCAGTCTAGGGAATGGCCATGTACGGCTGGCCAATGTAGGTGAAACTGTGTCTGGTGTGCTGTGTGTGTGGTCTCCCTGTGTTTACATGTGGTCTCTGGATGGTGTGTCTGTGAGAGACAGACAAGTCTATGGCTGGTTTGTGTGGGTTTGCTTTCTGGTTGCTGTGTGTGTGTGTGGTGTCTGGTGTATGGATCTATGGGTGTGAGAGAGACACCTGAACAATCTGTGTGCGTGTGATTTGTGACTTAGTTGTGTGTGTTCATAAGAGATGAGAGAGGCAGGCACATATACCTGACTGGTCTGCACGGGTGTAGCGTGTGCACAGTCTGTGTGTGCTGACCAGGGTCACCCTGTGCCTGGGTGCTTAGGAGTGACCACTGTGGCCCATCACAGACTCCCTGTGCTGGTCAGGTCCCTCCTGCTGGCCCAGCCAGGACATCAGCCTGCCTAGGACTTTGAGGTCCTCTTGAGCCGAACATGTGAGCCTCCTTGTGTGCACCAAGGGTGATGGTGGAGTGGGCCTGCAGCTGTCCTGGTGTGCAGCTGATGTCCCTCTGTCCATCTGACCACAGAGGAATGCGCATCTCTCGGGCCCCTGGGTATCTTCTCCAGTTGTGTGTCTTGTGTATTGGGACCTGCTGGTACATGTGTGGTTCTCAGGGTGACTGTGCTAGGGGAACACACACATGTGCTAGCCACTTGTGTCTGGGGCACATCTCTGTCTCACCCGTGTACCCGGTGGCCTTATATATCACGCACACCTTGTCCACACAGTTTTGCAGCGTGGATGCCTCTGTGTGCTGGACAGTGAGGCTTTTCCTGCCTTTGGGGGCCCACATATGCACATCGTGACCTGGCACCCTTGCCTTGTGCATGCTCGGCATATGCTTCCACTGAGCCCCACCTGGAGCCTGCTGTCTTGTTTTGGAGTCTGTTACCACTGCATCTGTGTCAGCCAGGGCTGGGTTGTCCTGCCTAGCTGTATGTCTGTCTGACCCCATGTGTGTGTCCCTGGCTGGCTCAACGGCTAGGGTGACAGAAGTTTGTGCTTTTGGCCTGGCTGGCCAGGGTGACTGTGTGTGGACATTCCTGAAGCCCCCCCCCCCCGCCCCCAGTCTGGCCACCCTGGGCCGTGTTTACTCTGCCCCCAGCCAGTGTGGGCCCTGCCCTGGGAGGGGCTGACCCTCCCGTCTGTCCAGCCAGCCTTCCACAGGATGTTCCCGAGACGCCGTCTCCATCTGACATCCCCTCCCTCTGGCCGGCGGCCTCCCGTAGGTCAGGACCCAGGCGGCCAGGGCAGCGGGGGTGGGGCGGCCGCGTGGGGGGGGGTCCCTGTCAGGGCCAGGGAATGAGGGTGGGGGGCGGGGAAGTGACAGGCCGAACAGGTTCCTCCTCATTCCTGCCCTGCCTCTCACTTCCTGGGTGCCCGCCCTGGGCAGGGGGTGGACAGAGTGAACCCCGTGGCCTCAGGACGCCTGGGTGGGGCATGGAGCAGTGGCCTCTGCGGGATACGAGGTCACTCAGGCCCCAGGACAGGAGCAGGTCCCTACGCCTGGTTCTGGAGGCAGAGTGCCCATTTATTATTCACCTGATCCCCACCGCAGCTCTAGGAGCTGTCACAACTGTCCCTATTTTCACACGGGGAAACTGAGGCCCAGACAGCGATGAGGGCAGAAATGGGGTCTGACCCCAGCCCCTGGCCTGCTCACCAGCCTCTGAAAACGGTTGCCTGTGGGGTGGAGTGGGAACCCAGGTCCCAGAGAGGCCTGGTCCTGGGGGGCCTGGCTTGCTCTGAGTCAAAAGGGGCCCCTGGATGAAATGAATAAGAAACGGCTTTAACCGTTTCATCGCCGCGACAGACTGCCAAAACTTCCTGTGGCTGCGTGTGGGGGAAGGGCCGCTTCCCGGAGGCAGGGGTGGGGTGGTGGGTGGGGAAGGCAGGCTCTGCCAAGCAGGGGAGAGAAAGGCCCTAAGGGCCTGGGAGAGGGTCAGCAGACCCGGGGCGCCGCCAGGCCAGCTGCTTCGCGTTGAAGGGACCCCCGCCCTAGAGACAGAGGCCCTAGAACCTGTTCTAGACCCAGGGACCTGCAGGAGGGTCCCGGAGCCCGCGAGCCCCCTCCCAGGGGCCTGAGTCACCGCGGGGAAAGCCGCGAGGCTGACTCACAGGGGCGAGGAAGGGGGGCGAGGCCGACGGCCAGGGGACCCCTAGGCTGGCCTGAGTCACCCCCAACCCTGGCTTCGCTGACCCCAGGCTCCTTCTGCGGGATGGCGAGTTGGAAGCGCGGGGCCGTGTGGACTCTAGAACTGGAGGAGGAGCCGGAAGTGGCGCGGCGCGGCGCGCATGGTTTCCGTGGCAACAGGAGGGTCTCGGTTTCTGCGCGCGGAGCGTGTGTGGGGGTCCTCGCCCCACAGGGGCTGCCCCCTTGCGGGCTGGGGAAGCCCCGTCCGCCCGGCAGAGGCCGCCCAGTTTCAGGTCTGGCAGGAAGGGGTTAACGGCGGCCCTCCCCTCCCGGGTTTCACCCCTCGCTGCGGCCTCCCCACGCGCCCAGCCCCCGCGCCACCCCCGCGCGCGCGCGAGCACGCATGCATGCACGCACGCAGCAGCCCCGCCCCCGGCCCGCGCTCGCATGCACGACCGCGTCGGCTCCACGCACGCAGCGGCTTCCGCCGTGTCTCACGTCACGCAAGACGCACTGCCCTAGTGCGCGCCCCCGCAGGGCCTAGGAGGGCCTGCTAGGTCTCTTGTGAGCACCTCCCCACCCGCGGTGAGTGCTACGGATGACGGTGACACTGCCTCCCTGCACATAGGGACGGCTTTCCTCCCAGTGTCACACGGACACAGGGTACACCTGCCATACGCTGCAAAACGCTGCAGCCAGCCTGCCAGCCACGTGGTTAGCGGATGGCCACTGCCATGCATAGATACCTGGCACCACGGGGACACGGGCACGCAGCCCCTCGGTCACAGCACTGTCATTTACAGACACTGATAATGTCACACCATCCAGGCCGATCGATCACAGAGCTTGGGACAGTGGGGCTTGGCTTGGCACACATCGTCTCCTGTAGAGACGGTGCCAGCAGAGAAGCAGCTTAGAGACAGACACAACAGTCAGGCCACCACTCCGTTATCACGGGGTGCACAGAACTACACACAGGGATACTCACACTATGCAGGACACATGACAAGGCCATGCTGTCACGGGGAAACACATGATGAAGACAAGGACTCTGTCACAGGCGCATCGTCTGAGGCTAGATTCAGGCACTGATTGTCACAACCCACGCAAAGAAGGCATGGAAGCTAGGCCTAGTGGCACAAACCTGTCATCCCAGTACTTGGGAGGCTGAGGTAGGAGGGTTGCTACTAGTTCTTAGCCAACCTGGACTACATAACTGGAGTTCAAGGCCAGCCTGGACTACAAAAGACCTGTCTTGAAAAACAAAACAAAAAAAGACATGGAGACTGAGGCAAAACAAAACCATATACTAGCGCAGCAGTAGGGACAGACAAATACACACCAGGGCACAATCAGGGTCTGCATAGAGATTTCCTGTCACTGAACCCTGGGTGTTAACACATGGAGAAGGGCGTGTTACAGCCGCTCCAGTCCTGACAGCACCCACACTGTCAAATCACATGACCAGCTGGGCACCGTAGCACAGGACTGCCATTCCAGCCCTGAGGAAGGCTGAGGCAGGAGGATAGAAAGTTTGAGTCCCACTTGGGCAACTTTAGTAAGGTCCTGCCTTCAAATCAAAAAATAAAAAAGGGTGGGATCACAAAACAAAAAAACCAAGAAACCAAGTCACAGACACCCAGTGCCAAAATCCCAAGACACAAGTGGATGCAGACACACACAAACACACAATCACACCTACACAAACACAAGCACGCTTCATGTGGACTGTGACACAGAGAAAGGGAAGCATAAGAGCTCCTGGCAGGATGTCAGCCTCTGGGGTGTAGAGGCCATACCAGGGCTCCTGAGGCGACTAATGCATGGGGTCCAGCTAGGGGGAAGGTGGGAGCTTGCTGTGCTCCAGTTGTGGGACCCAGCCAGAGTCCCTGTCCAAGCCCTGATGAATGAATGGGTCCTTGATCAGATGTGCAACCTAGAGGGGGCCACCCAGGGTCCAGCTGTGGCTGCAGGGAGGGGTTGAGTCACAGGCTTCCCAGCAGTACAACCCAGCCTAGGCCCAGCTGTTCCTGGAAACAGATAGGAGGGTGTGAGGCCCCCAAACAAGCTGGGGGCTTCTGGTCCCTACAAAGAAAGGCCCTCAAACTTCAGAGCTTCCTGTACCTAAAAGCGGTTTGCATTTTTCCCCCAAATATGGGGTCAAAAACTCAGGGTTTATGGCCCCTTTGTAAAATTGAAGGGCCCCATCCATATTCCTTTTCCACGGCTCGGCTTGACTCCCAGTTTCAAAACAGGAGCTGCTGGTCTTCCCCACCAACACAGGAGCTCCCCTGCCCCCCTCAAACATGGGACTCTCTCCTGAGTGACAGTTCAGAGGCTTGTGGCTCTTTGCTAAATTGAGAACCCAGGATCTCTACTTAAGTCTTGGCTCCCTCAACATCTGGGATTCCTGTAACATCACACCAACCAATGTTAGAGCAACTGAAGTAAATTTCCCTAAATACTTGGATTCCCAGATTTTTCCCTAAACATCAAAATCCCTGCGACCCCAACCCCCACCTCAGCATGTCAAGCCCCCATTCTCCCGATTCCTGGCTCACCTCCCATTGCTATTTGGGTGTAGGATGGCAAAGTTTCCCACTGTGGCAGGGTAAGGAAAGGGAGACCTGGCATCAGCTGTTTTCACAGCCGCTGGGAAGGCAGCCCAGTCTGGAATGCCACCCCCATCCTCCCTCCACCCGTGCTCAGGGCTGGAGCTGGGACCTGGGACCTGGGGTGGTGGGCGTGTGGAGAACCTTCCAGGTTCTGCCCCACTGCACCAGTCCCCAGAACCTGAGCAGCGGCCTTGCCATAGCCCAAGTGCTGAACCAGATGTGAGTGGGACTGAGGGGGAGAAGCCCCCAGAGCGTCCCCCAGCCAGGTCCCAGGTCCCAGCTCCAGCTCCCAGGGGGCTCCGCAGCACGTCTGAGTGGGCTACACCGAAGAGACCGCGTCGGTGAGCCTGGGTGTGCGGCTGCGGTCGCCTTGGCCATCCCCCCTCCTCTGAGGCAGGGTAGGCGGGGAGGGGCCGCTTGGGAGGGACACTGGGGTCAAAGGGCAGGGGCTAGGGCTTTAAATTGCTTCTGCAAAACCAGGAATTGAAACAGCACTTGCCACTGAAATTGTAAGTGCGCAGTGTACTCAACTGTGTGTGTATTTAGATCGCTCAGCGCAGAGGGAGTATACAGTATCCACTCCAAGCCGGGACTTGGCGATGTCCCTGTTTGTTCGGTTTTTTGTTTTTTGTTTTGGTACCAGGAATCAAACTCATGACCTCGCGCTTGCCAGGCAGGCGCTAGCACAGCTGAGCTAAATCCTCTGCTGGTTGGTGTTTTGAGACAGGGTCTTGCTGTGTAGGTCAGGCTGGTCTTGAACTGTGTAGCCCAGGCTGACCCTGAACTCGCGGCGATCCTCAAGCCTCAGCCTCGGGAGTGTGGGATTACAGGCGCGCGTCACCACGCCTGACGCAATGTTGTTGTGGACCGCGATCGGATCGTCACGCCTTCCTTTGAGGCCCCTCTGTAGCTACCGCAGGGTCTGGGGGCGAGGTGCCCTCTGGCCAGCGGGTTTGTGCGCCCCCTGGTGGGTCGCGGTCGGCAGGAGCTTCTGACGCCGGAGGACACAGGGGCAGCTCGCGGTGGGACAGATCCATGCTGGCGAGACCTGAGCGACCCTGCCTGAGATCGACTAGTCCACGTCCGTTTGCGCTACCCTACTCTGGAAGGGGCAGGACTCCGAATCGCCCGCACCTATGATGCCTTCGGGAGTCCACGGACAGACCCCGGCACAGACCCCGAATCCACGCACAGACCCCGGCTTCGATCGCGAGGCAGTTAAATGTCTCCCACCTGCCTGAGAGAGGACGTGAAGGCGCCTGCCTGCTCAGCAGGGAGAGCGGCGCCTCGGAAGGACAGTGAACACCTTTCCAACCCCATAGAACCGCGGAGCCCAGAGGGCAGCCCGCGGAAAAGCTTGCCCGGTGACGGGGACAGAGTGACCTCTAGCGGCGGCGCGGGCACCTGGCCGTGCCCCGACCCAAGATGGCGCGGCTGAGGCAGGCGCGGACGCCGGCGAGGTCACGTGCTCGGGGCGGGGCCTGGGCCCAGGAGGCGGGGCGGGAGCGTGGCTCTCTAGGCAGAGCGGGAGGTCGGGGCGGCTGGCGCTCGCTCGTGGCGGACCCGGAGGCTTCAGGGGCTCCTCCGCCGGGGTCGAATCCAGTCGGGAGCCATGAGCGTGGACAAGGCCGAGCTTTGCGGGTCTCTGCTCACCTGGGTAGGTCGGGGGCGGGGCTGGGAACAGGTGCGCGCCCGCTCACTCCTCTCGCTCATGATCCCGGCCCTGCCCGGGTCGGCTTCTCCGTCCTGGGCTGGAAGGTGGAGAGGGTCGTGGGCCTGCTGGGCCGTTGGACTCTGGTCCAGCGCCCGCCCTGGTCACGTGGCAAGTGTGAATGGAAAGGGCAGGTGAGGCCCCGCCCCTCTTGCTTGGCTGAAGTGGGGGGGCACCGGTGTGTTGGCCTGGTCACGTGGTGCCACCCTGACCTTGTTGCCCGGGATTTACTGGGCAGAGGTGAAGGGAGGCCACGCCCCCCAGCCCAGGTGTGCGGAGGCCACGCCCCCACTGCAGAGCTGGCTGCTTGTGCAACAGGCCTATTCCTGCCTAACTGGGAGGTTTTTGCTGGCCCGGGAAAGGACTGCAGAAGGGGAGTGGCTCAAGAGTTATAGGCCCCGCATTTCCGCATTGCCCTTCTCATCTCTCCTCAGTTGCAGACCTTCCAGGTTCTGCCCCACTGCACCAGTCCCCAGGACCTGAGCAGCGGCCTTGCCATAGCCCAAGTGCTGAACCAGATGTGAGTGGGACTGAGGGGGAGAAGCCCCCAGAGCGTCCCCCAGCCAGCTGATCGCTGCTTCTCGCCCCCAGAGACCCTTCCTGGTTTAACGAAGCGTGGCTCCAGGGCATCTCAGAGGATCCAGGTCCAGACTGGAAGCTGAAGGTGACGACAGGCAGACACACTAGTGATGACATCCTCACAGAGAGGCAGCTAGAGAGACAGACTGACACACCTGGCCAGGGACAGAGATGAATTCTTCTATCGAGCACCCATTTCTTGGGCACTCAGCAAGGAATAACAGTCCAAAACCTGCCTTCATGTGGCTTCCTCTCCAGTAATGTGGACAAACAATACACACACAAGCATAAAAAATAACTTCTAGCCAAACTGGGCATGGCATGCTTGTAATCCCAGCACCCAGGAGGCTGAGGCAGGAATATCACCTTGAGGTCAAGGTCAGCCTGGACTACATATTGAAACCCAGTCTTAAAAAAACAAACAAAAAGTTTAACTTTTAGTTGGGCATGGTGACATCTACTTATAATCCCAGCTCTCTGGAAGGCTTTTGAGTTTTAGTCTAGCCTGGGCAATTTATCCAGACTTTGCAAGACCCTGACTCAAAAACAATGACAAAAAAAGGCGATATGCAGAGTCCTTAGGTCAGGAGAAAGCTGGGTATCACTGAGGAATGTGGAAGGATCAAAAGAGAGAAAGAAAAGAGGGCCAGAACTGTAGGAGATGAGGTCACCCGGGGCCTGGCAGGCCTCCGAGGGTGCATACATTCTATTTTAAGTGCTGTGGAAGGATTTCACTAGAGGAAAGGCACCACTGGGCCTGGTCCTTAAAAAGCTCCCCCTGGCTGTCTGGAGAGGACTGGAGTGGGCAAGAGTGGAAGTGGAGGGGCTGGGGTGGAGCTGAGTGGCAAGTACTTGCCTGTCATGTACCAGGTCCTGGGTTCCATCCCCACCACTGAAGAAGGAAAAAAGGTTGCATTGTAAGAGGTGGTTGGTTGGTGTGCAGTTATCCAGGTGAGAGGTGACAGTGACTAGAACCATGTGATGAGAAGCAGCTGGGCTCTGATTTTGCTTTTGTATTTTTGAGACAGGGTCTCACTGTGTGGTTTGGGCTGGGCTTGAACTCGCTATGTAGCTTGGGTTGGCCTCAAACTTTCAGAGATTCTCCTGCCTCAGCCTGCATTGCTGGCATCACAGGCATGTACTAACACCACACCTGGCTTGCAGTTGGGTCCTGGGAGTGCACCAGCAAACATGGTCAGGGGGACACAAAGAACACATGGCCAGATGGGTTACTGCTAGGGGAGGGGACCTTCAAAAAGCAGGGCTGAGCACCATGAGCCAAGCAGAGAATGAGAAGGCCCAGCAACACGAAGCCCAGGCAGATTGAGGGCGGAGCCTCTGGACCCTTGCACACAGAACCTCTGCTCCCCAGGTCAGCAATCTGGAGAAGATCCTGCAGAGCCTGCTGGAGTACTCGCAGGACGTGAGTGACTGTCAGGCCATGGAGCAGTTGGGCTTGGGAGAAAGTCTTAGGTGTTGGCCGGGTATATAGCTCAGTGGTGTGTCTGTCTGGCAAGTGCAAGATCGTGAGTTTGATTCCCAGTACCAAAAAAAAAAAAAAAAAAAGGCTTGTGTCTGTGGACTGCAAACATGTTCCCTCCCTGCTGCCTCGCTGCTCTCAGGTCCTGGGCCATCCTGTGTCAGAACAGCACCTCCCGAATTTGAGCCTGCTTGGCCAGTTTTCAGACCCCTCAGAGCTGGGCAAGCTGCTACAGCTGGTGCTGGGCTGTGCGATCAGTTGCGAGAAAAAGCAGGGTATGGGGCAGGCTGGAGGGCGCACTCAGGGCTCCCCAGGGGACCTAAGAAAATGTGCACTCCTCCCTCAAGCTGGTCTCTGTCACCCCACCTTGGTCCCCAGAGCACATCGAGAGGATCATGACGCTGGAGGAGTCAGTTCAGCATGTAGTGATGGAAGCTATCCAAGAGGTGGGTATGGGTGTGCGTGTGGTGATGGTGGAGTGTTGGGAGGGGATGATTCCTGTGCCCTGGGCTGCCAGCTCCAAGTCACAATGCTGCAGGCTCCAGGCTCCCTCCCTGGATGTCAGAGGCAGGGTGGTGGTCAGGGCTCTGGGCTCAGGTGGGTGGGCAGAACTGACTGGGGAGCTGAGGGGAGACGGCTCCTTAGGCTGTCTTCAGAGGGCTCGGCTGGGAGTCAGGTGTAATGATGCACCTGTCCTCCCAGCATGTGTCAGGCTGAGGCAGGAGGATTGCCATGACTTTGAGGCTGGTTGAGGCTATGTCATGAGTTGAAGGACAGCCTCAACTGCATGAGACCCTGTCTCAGAAAAACAGACACCAGGGCACCTAGCTCATCAGAATGCCTCCCCTATCCGCAGCTCATGACCAAAGACACCCCTGACTCCCTGTCAACAGAGACGTATGGCAACTTTGACACACAGGTAAGGGCAGAGAGCCTTGCTGAGGGTCCCAGCCTCGTAGGTGGTGCTGCTCAGGTGGAGCGGCATGTCCTGAAGCCGGTAAACCACCCCCTTCTCAGGGGCCTGGCTTCCTAGCCAGGTCCCTGGGTCTCTTAAGTCTCAAGCCCTCGGGGCCACAGTCCTCTCTTAGATCCCAGGGGGCTCTCGGCTGGGGCTCCCTCTGTCCCTAGAGGTCCCAGTGTTCCTTCCCTCGTCCTCCTGGCTCCCTGCCCCCCCCACTCCCCGCTGGCTGCTCAGTCCCGCAGGTACTACTTCCTGAGCGAGGAGGCCGAGGCAGGGGACGAGCTGCAGCAGCACTGTCTGGACCTGGAGCGGCAGGTGGGAGGTGCCAGGGGTCTGGGGTCTGCTGGGCTCCCCTCCGGGCTGCAGTTCACACACCTCTGCCTGCAGCTGGTGCTCCTGTCTGAGGAAAAGCAAAGCCTGGCACAGGAGAACGCGGTGCTTCGGGAGCGAGCCAGCCAGCCCGAGGCAGAGGTCGCTCCAGGCCTCACAGCCAAGAAGCTGCTGTTGCTGCAGTCCCAGCTGGAACAGCTGCAGGAGGAGAACTTCAGGTGTCGTGGGTGGGACCAGGCAGCCCAGGAGCCTAGGATGGGGGCTGTGACCCCTTCCTGAGCCCTGCTCCTGCCACCCCCAGGCTGGAGAACAGCCGGGAGGATGAGCGGCTGCGTTGTGCCGAGCTGGAGCGCGAGGTGGCTGAGCTGCAGCAGAGGAACCAGGTACTGACCAGCCTGGCCCAGGAAGCACAGGCCCTGAAGGACGAAATGGATGAGCTGCGGTGAGCGGAAGCTTGGGGACCCTGCGCAACCCCAGATTTCCCTGTGCCACCCACACCCCCAGTCCCAGCTGGGTTCTGCCGCATTGTCCTGACACTTTCCATTCCTGGCCCCACACCCTGCACCCCTGGCGCTCCCAGGGCCCTGCATTGCCCTGTTATGTGATGATCCAGACCCCAGGCACCCCCAGCAACTCTCTCCAGACCCGCAGCTGCAAGCCCCAGCATGTCCTGGACCCCGTGCCCCCTCCAGAACTCTACAGCTGCAGCCCATCGTGATCCTGTGTCCTCTGTAACCTCGAAGAACCCGTGACCCCACAGCACCCTGGGTGCTAAGGAATGCTGTCTCTTTCCTGCTGTGTGTCTAAAGACCCTTAGTGCTCTTGCACTGTAACTCTCCTGGAGCCCCCAAGCTGCCCTTGGGGGATCCCCAGTCCGTTTGGGTCCTCATTACTCCTTTGTGATCCCATCACCCTTTCGTATCCCCACAAATCCACCTGAGCTAGAAGTGGGGGTGCACACTTGTCATCCTTGGGAAGATCCCACGTTCAAGCCGAGTCTGGTCAATTCAGTAATTTATGGAGAGCCTGTCTCAAAAATAAATAAGTGGCACAAGCACCTGCTTGGCAAGCATGAGGCCCCAAGTTCATCCCCTGTACAAAAAAAAAAAAAAAAAAGTAAATATTCCCTGAGGCTACTCTGATTGTAACTCTGGGCTCTTACCTCAATGACCCCCCCAACAGTACCAGGCGCGGCAGACCCCCCGGCCCTCCACTCTCACCAACCCTTCACCTTGAGCCCCGTCCTTTTCCCAGGCCAACACCTTCTCCTGCCCCAAAGCAGGACCCGGCATCCCAGCTGACCCCTGAATGTCCCGTTGCCTGACCCCTCTCCCAGGCAATCCTCTGAGCGCGCAGGGCAGCTGGAAGTGACCCTGAGCAGCTGTCGGCGCCGCCTAGGGGAGCTGCGGGAGTTGCGGCGACAGGTGCGGCAGCTGGAGGAGCGCAACACCGGGCACGCGGAGCGCACCCAACAACTGGAGGACGAGCTGCGCAGGGCCGGCTCACTGCGAGCCCAGCTGGAGGCGCAGCGCAGGCAGGTGAGGCGGGGTGGGGCGGGAGCAAGGGAACCCCGCCTTCAGACCGCCCTCACTAGAGGCCACGCCCTTAGACACGCCCTCTTAGGCCTGCCCCCAGGACTGCACCTGTTAGGCGCCCCCCATTCAGTCCAGGCCCCTCTGGGTTTGTCATCCCACCTGCACTTAAGCACTGTTCCCTCCGGCCCTTTTCCCTGCCCGGTGCCTAAATCGCTGTCCCCACTTCCATCCCTGCAGTTCTCACCCTCTTCTTGCCTCCCCACCCTCAAACCGTGTCTTGCTATGTGGTTCGGGCTGGGTTTAACCCACCATGTAGGCCAGGCTAATGTCAAACTCATGGCGATCCTTCTGCCTCACTCTGCACAGTCCTGGGATCGGGCGTGTGTCACCACACCTGGCCTAATCCCGTCTTTCTGTACAGGTTCAGGAACTGCAGAGCCAATGGCAAGAGGAGGCCATGAAAGCCGAAAAATGGCTGTTTGAGTGCCGCAACCTGGAGGAAAAGTACGAGTCAGTGACAAAGGAGAAGGAGGTGAGGCTGAAGTCCCTGCCAACCCCTGGAAGCCTCAGGTGGCGCTGGCAGTCTCATGGGCCCGCGTGCGTCCTTGCCTCTGCAGCGGCTGCTGGCCGAGCGGGACTCTCTGCGGGAGGCCAACGAAGAGCTGCGCTGCGCCCAGCTGCAGCCGCGCGGGCTGACTCAGGCGGGTGAGCTGCAGGACCCTGGGAGGGGGCGCTGTCGACCTTGAGCCCGCGACCCTGGGAAGAGGCCCCTCGGGACGCGGCTGCGAGTGCACAGAGACCCTGAAGACCCTCGCATTCTCTAGACCCCTCGCCGGATGCCACCCCCCCAGGCCTGGAAAACTTAGCCGCGGAGATCCTGCCTGCGGAGCTCAGGTACCCCAGGCATCTGGTGCTCGGTCCACCAAGCTGGCTAGGGCCCCCAGCCCGCCCCTGGAGTGCGCAGGGTCCGGAGCCCTGGTTCTTAGTTTAGGGTTCCGGGTCCTAGCTGGGCTCCTGGGCTCCTCCACTCCCAATCCTCCTCTGGCCTGGCTCTTCCTAGCTTTGCTTGGGCAGGATCCTTCTCAGCACTCGTGCAGGAATCCCTTGCCCTGGCCCTGCCCTCTTTCGTCTCCTTCCCTCAGGGCCAGCCCTGGACTCAGTGGAGCCCCTGCTAGGTGCCCCCCGCCCCCCGACGCTTCCACCCCGGCTGCTTACGTTTCCACAGCCCGATCCCCTGTTCTAACCCTGGAGTTGCAGCTGCAATGTGCTCTGGCTCCTCCGGGGCAGTGAGCGCCCCGCCCAAGGCCACACCCACACTGGGGTCACGCCCACCCGGCCCCGCCCACCCGGCCTCCCCTTCGGGCTGGGCTCTTTTCCCGAGGTCTACCTGCCCCCAGCTCCAGCAGCTCCACGCTCTCGTTGGTTTTCCCGGCTGGGCCGTCCCGGAGCCCGGGACACTGGGTCCACCGGGCTCACGCCTCCTTGCCCGGCAGGGAGACGCTCCTGCGGCTCCAGCTGGAGAACAAGCGGCTGTGCCAGCAGGAGGCGGAGGACCGCGAGCGGCAGGCGGAGCTGCAGCGCCACCTGGAGGACGCCAACCGCGCGCGCCACGCGCTCGAGACGCAGCGGCGGTGAGCGAGCGCCGGGGCTGCCCGGTCAGGGTCCCGCGGGGGGCGGCTGAGCGTGCGGGCGCTGAGCGGCCGCCGCCCCGCAGGCTGAACCAGCAGCAGCTGTCGGAGCTGCGGGCCCAGGTGGAGGACCTGCAGAGGGCCCTGCAGGAGCAGGGAGGCCGAAGCGAGGACGTGAGTGCCACTTCCCCCGCTCCAGCTCTCCCCTCGCCCCCTGTAACCCTCCTCTCTCTCTTCCCTGCTGCCCGCTGCCCGCTGCCCGCCCGCTCGCCCGGTGCAGGCCATCGTGAGTACCGCGGGCGCAGGGCAGCCCCGGGCTCCCCCGACGGCTAGGTCTTAAGACCTCCGGACCCTTCCCCACCTTCTCCTGCTTCTCTCCCCAGCCCGCCCTGCTGAAGAAGAAGCTGGAGGAGCATCTGTAAGTGTAGGGGACGGGGAGACCGGGGAAGAGGTGTGGGAGGTTTCCAGTGACACAGACAGGTCAGGTCCAGCTGGTCTGCTGGACCAGGGGAGGGGCACAGCGAGGAGCCACCGAGGGATCTCCTGCCGGGTGGCTGAAAGTAAAATGATAGTTGCTTTGGTTTGTTTTTGAGCCAAAGTCAGACTAAATCGCTTAGTTTCCCAAGGTGCTGTGGAGCTTGTGATTCTCCTGCCTCAGCCTCCCAGAGTGCAGAGGTCACAGGTGTGCGGCCCCAACCTAGCTGGCTGTTATTACTGTTGTTTGGGTGGATACGGGAAGAATGGAGTAGAAGAGGGGTGATGGTGAGGACCAGTGTGGGCCTCCATTCACTGCGGACCAGGGAAGTGGACCAGGGAAGTGGACCAGGGAAGTGGCCCAGGGCCGCAGTGCCTCTGATGGTGGGAGGAGGGTAGGGCAGGGCTGGTCCCCAGCAGGGAGGGGCACTCTGGCAGCTGAGGCACCCCTAGGATGCGGGGACAAAAAGGAAGCTGGAGGGCTGGGGATACTCTTCCTAACATGGGAGAAGGCCTGGGTCCCGTCCTCAGCACTGGAGGAAATGAAGAACCGGGCGCCGTGGTATGCACCTGTATTCCCCACTGCTTAGAAGGCTGAGAATCTCAAGTTCCAGGCCATCTTAGCCAATTAGACCCTGTCTTAAAAAAAAAAAAGGCCAGGCATGGGGGCACATGCCTGTCATCCCAGCACTTGGGAGGCTGAGGCAGGAAGATCACCATGAATTCAAGACTAGTCTAAACTACACAGTGAGACCTTGTCTCAAAAAACAAAGGAGAAAGGGCTGGGGATTTAGCTCAGCGGTGTAAGTGCCTGCCTGGCAAGCTTGAGATAGTGAATTTGATCCCTGGTACCAAAACAAATAAATAAACGGGAGGAAAAACGTCTAAAAACCAAAGTGTAAAGGTAGAGGCAGGCGAGCTAGCCGGGGGTCTGCCCACTGCCTTCCCTGGACTGCACACAGGCAGAAGCTGCGTGAGGCGGACCTGGAGCTGCAGCGAAAGCGAGAGTACATTGAGGGGTTGGAGCCACCCTCGGACAGCAGCAGTAAGGGGGTTTCGTGGTGGGGTAGGGTGAGGTGGGCTGGCGGGCACCCGAGGGCAGCGTGGCTGAGGCCCTGTCCCCCAGCGGCGCGGCGCATCGAAGAGCTGCAAGAGAGCCTGCAGAAGAAGGATGCAGACCTGCGGGCCATGGAGGAGCGCTACCGCCGCTATGTGGACAGGGCGCGCACGGTGAGCACGCCCCCCCCTCCGGCTCTGCCCGGCTGTGCCCCCACTCTTGTCCAGGCATCTGTCCTTTTCCCACTGCCCAGGGCTGTCATATTTGATGCGTTCCATGTGTCTGAGGGGCTGTGAGTACAAGGTCACCTTGGCTGTGATCCCCCCAACCCCTAGGTCATACAGACCCTGGAGCCCAAGCAGCGGCTGCCTATAGGGGCACTCCCGGAATTCCACGCTCTGAGGACGCAGCTCCGAGAGCAGGACGTCCGAATCCGACACCTGGAAGTGGGTGTCTTTGTCCCCCTTCCCCCTTTATTTTTAAGATATGGACTCACTGTGTAGTTCAGGCTGGCCTTGAACTCGCTGTGCAGCCTAGGCTGGCCAGCAACTCCTGTCGCAACCTCCCAAGTGCTGGGATGCCAGCTGTGCACCACCACCATGCCCAGCTGGCCCAGAACACCCAGGCCCCTGGTCTCCCTGCAGATGGACTATGAGACCAGCCGCAGTCAGCGGGAGCAGGAGGAGAAGCTGCTCATCAGTGCCTGGTATAATATGGTGAGCACTGTCACCAGGGCTGGAGGACTGGGGTCCCACAGCTCCCCTGAGCCAGGCCAACCATCCCCCTCCCTAGGGTGTGGCCCTGCAGCAGCGAGCTGGTGATGCACGGCCATCTGCACATGCCCAGTCCTTCCTGGCACAGCAGCGGCTGGCCACCAATGCCCGCCGCAGACCCCTGGGACGCCTGGCCTCTCTGAACCTTCGCCCTGCTGAGAAGCGCTGACCATCTTGGACGCTGCTGCCCTCTGCCCACCCAGCAGGACTCAGCCAGTGGGTGGTAGGCTTGCAGCTGTGATCCCTGCTCTTTGCTCCCCCAGACTGGGGGTCCAGGAAGGGCAGTTCATCCCCAGGAAGGGCATTTTGCAGGAAGAGACCTGCTGGGTTTGTTTTTAAGCAATGTGATTCTTCTCCTTGATTCTGTTCCTGGAGATAATGTGTCTGCTCAGAGCCTGATTTTATATTTGAGAAGATGAATAATAAAGATTTTAAATCTGCCCTGGCTGGACTCTGGACACCAAGATGTCCCATGGGACAGGGATTCAGACTATTTCTATTTATTTACTGATTTTTTTTTTTTTTGCGGTACCGAGGATTGAATTCATGACCTTGTGCTTGCCAGACAGGTGCTTATGCCACTGAGCTAAATCCCCAGCCCTTATTTATTTATTTTGGTCTTTTTGAGACAGGATCTCTGCTCTGCAGTTCAGGCTGGCCTTGAGCTCACTTTGTAGCCGAGGCTGCTCTTGAATTTGCAATGATCCTCCAGCCTCAGCCTTGCCAGTGCTGGGAGTACTGCCGCGCAATACCACGCCTGGTTTAAACAAGAATACACCAGACTCTTGTGTTCACGCGCGCCCCCTGGTGGCTCTTGGGGGGAGAAACAGACTGGAGCAGCAGGGAGGCAGCTCTAATGGACCTGAGGTCTGCAATCCAGGTGGGTGGGTGGGTGCCTCTGGGGGCTGGGGCCAGGGCCAGGGCCTTGGAGGAGTGAGATGTGGTTGGTTTCTGGGTACAAGGGTCAAGCTGGCAGGTTTTCCTGTGGAGCTGATGCAGCGGCAAGAGGATCCTAAGGCTGGATGCGGTGGAATTTGCCTCTTATCCCAGCATCAGGGAGGCTGCGGCAGGACGATCAACCGGAGCTTGAGGTCAGCCTGGGCTACATAGTGAGTTCAAGGCTTGCCTGAACTACATAGCGATATCCTGTCTCAACAACAAACAAAAACCAAGAGTCCAGAAGGACTTCAATATTTGGGCTTCATGTGGAGGGATGAGACAGACACTGTGCTGGGCAGGCTGGGGAGGGACTGGAAGCTGAGTTTGGAGGCTGTTACCTTCGAAGCCACCGTGATAAGCAGGGGAGCAGTGGCTCATACCTGTAATCTCAGCTCTTTGGAGGCTGAGGCAGGAGGGTTGTAAGTTCAAGGTGACCCTGGACAATTTAATGAGATGACCTCAAAAAAGGCCAGGGATGTAGTTCAGGGGTAGGGAGCTCTGGGCTTGATCCCAAGGACTGGGGGATCAAGCCCAGATCTCCCTGAGATCTTTGCATGAGAGTTCAGAGGAGACAGGGGGCTCTCTGGGTCAAGTGTTAGGGAAGGGAGGGCACCCTGTGTAGACTTCTGAACTCAGGAGTCCTCTGTGTATGGCATAATGAAGGCCCAGAACACGGAGCTACATTCCAGAGGCCCCAGGCTTGATCCCCAGCTGGGGGAGGGAGGGAGGTTGGCTATTTGAGAATGCAGAGTTTTGGGATTAGAGGAAGCTGTGACTTTGGGGCAGTGGGTGGCTTGTTAGTGAATAAAGCCAGGGTTTCCACTGTATTTCAGAGAGCAGAATTTGGCAAGAAGTGAGAAAGGCCTTGGGCAAAAGCCAAGGTGAATCCCCACATCTTAGTACAATGCCTCAAGTCATGCTAGTAGTTCGATGTAAACACACACACACACACAATTTATTGAGCGCTTACTTCACGTCAAATGCTTTAAAACCAGCATTTCATCTTCAGGACAGCTTTGAGAGGAGGCACTCTTATCTGCTGGAAAAGAACTACTCAGGCAGGACATACTCCCAGAGACTGCTGGGGCAGTAAGGCTGGGAAGTGGACCTGGCCTTAAGATCTGGCTGCGCAAAGCAGCTGAGAGAGCTGGGTGTGGTGGCATAGGCTGTAATCCCAGGATTTGGGAGGCTGAGGCAGGAGGATCTCCATGAGTTCAAGGTCAGCCTAGGCTACAGGTGAATTCAAGGCCAAGGAGAGGGAACTACATAGTAACAAACCAAAAAACCCAAATAAAGCGGCTGGGCCAGATCCACGCAGCCTGCCTCCGTGCAGGAACAACAGGTTTATGCAGCCTGGCCCGGGGCAGGTGGGCCTGGGTCTCTGTCCTTGGGAGGCCTGGCCCCAGGAGCTTAGGGCAGGTTCTCCTCCTCCTCGCCAATAGGGCTGGGCAGCCAGGGCGGCGCCAGCGCGCGGGGCCCGGGGAGTGGGGGGCCTGGGAAGGTATCAGGGACCGGCGGGGACGGGGGCGCCAGCGGCTCGGGGCAGACAGGGGCCTCCGGCTCTGGCTCCCGGGGGCCAGGCTCCAGGAGCGGGTCCGCGCAGCCACAGTCGAGGGCCGCGCCGTCAGGGGCGCACGCGCAGGCGCAGCTGGCGGCGATGGATGCTTCCGACACGCAGCTGTTCTTGCGGCGCAGCAGCGACAGGCGCCGGCCCAGCAAGGCCGTTCCTGCGCCTGTCGGCAGGAGACGCTGCAGGAGGTCGCCGTGCGCCTCTCCCAGGGGGCCCTCAGAGCCGTCGGGCCGCTGGAACTGCATGTCCTCCTTGGCCAGCCTGCGCAGGGACAGGGGGTGGAGCTGTGGCATCGGCCCTCTGCTCTTCACTTTCGTGTGTGTGTGTGTGTGTGTGTGTGTGTGTGTGTGTGACAGGGTCTCACTGTAGTGCAGGCTGGCCTTGAGCTCACTTTGTAGCCCAGGCTGGTCTCAAACTTGCAACCATCTTTTAGCCTCAGCCTCCCAAGAGGTGGGATCTTTCTTGTATTTTTTGAGACACGTTCTTGCTCTGAAGTTCTGGCTGGCATTGACTATGTAGCCAAGAGGGGATCATCCTGTCTCAGCCTCCTGAGACACTGTCTCTGTCTGTCTGTCTGCGCCTCTCATTGCCGGAGATGGAACCCAGGATTTCAAGCTTGCTAAACAAGTGCTCTGCCCCGAGCTGCATCGCAAGTCCTCACCCTCTCCCTGACAGAGCAGGCTTCCAGACACGAAGTTTCTCTGGCCCCCAAACCCCTTGTGTCACTTATTTCCAGAGACCTGGGCCCCTACAGCCTGGCCTTATCCTCTGTCTCTACTCATACACCGATCTCAAGGAATTAAAATGCGTTATGTACAGGTACCAACTCCTCACAGTGAATGTAGTCAGGAGGTATTGCAAACATACTGATAACAATTTTAGGAAGGATCATTGCAGCTACCACCTCCACCAACAATAAATCTTGCCTGGCCGGGTGGTGCGCACCTTGTAATCTTAGCACCAGGGGGAGGCTGAGGCCGGAGGATGGCAAGTTGGAGCCCATCCGGAGGAATTTAGCAAGGCCCTGTCTCAACAAGAGCTGCAGTTGAGTGTGAGGGCCTTGGGTTCGATCCCTGGTAACACACACACACACACACACACACACACACACGCGAGCGCGCGCGCGCCCTGGGTCAGCTGAACCCCACTAACTGTGAGCCCCGCGCGGCCCCGCCCAGCCCAGCGCTCACGCGATGTCGAAGGTGGAGCCCTGGAACGAAGGCTGCTGCAGCAGGAAGGCAGTGGCCGCCGTGTAGGGGGCCCGCGCCTCGGCCGCGTCCCAGTACAGGTCCTTCTCCAGCATGGCCAGGTCGTCGTACATCTCGTCCACCGCGAGCATGGAGACCTGGGGCAGGGCGGGGTGGGCAGCACAGTGCCGCAGACGGCTCGGGCGCGGCCGGGGAGAGCGGTGGGGCTGGGGTAGGGCCGCCCCAGAGGTCCTGGGCCCTCGCCAAGGAGGGGCTTTACCTGGAAGTTCCGGTCAATGAGGAAGTTGGTCTCAAAGTCGTCGTCGTCCTCTCCGAAGGGGTTGATGAGCTGCTCTGCGACCTGGGAGGGAACAGGGAGGCAGTGGGGCCTGGCCCGGCCCGCCCGCCACTGCCTGACCCCTGCTCCACCGGCCCCCACCTTGAGCCAGCCGAAGTAGAAGAAGAACTGCAGCAAGGTGAAGACGGGAAAGTACAGGTCCAGGTTGTGGTCCTTGTACCCCTGGGCCGGGTCCAGGAACTGCCGGCCCACGAGACAGGCCAGGAAGTAGCTGTACACCGCGATGGTCACCACCTGCGGGCACGCATAGTGTAGGGATGCCAGATCGGGTCCCCGGCTGCAGGGTCACCGAGAGACCAGGGCTGAGAGCGCGCTGACACGTGGGTAAACTGAGGCACGCGGGGTTACCTGTGTGTAGACGAGGGGCACGCTGATCCAGTCGTAGTGAAACAGCATCCCACACTTGGTCCGAAATGAGTTCAGCTCCTGGGGGCAAACAGAAGCCAGAGTTCAGGGCGTTCGCTGTGAGCGCACAGGGACAGGTGGCAGGTGGCTCCTGAGGGGGGGCCGAATGTGCTTCCAGGCGGTCCGGGGAGGGCGTGTAGCGAAATCTGCCCCCTGGAAACCAACGTGCGCCTGGGGCTGCAGGGAAGCGGTCTCGAATCCGCCTCATGGGAGGGGTGTGGCCAGCAGCAGCGGACAGCCCTGGGCCCACTTTCCCTGAAATTCTCTTTCGTTGTTCGTTTGTTTGTTTAGACAGGGGCTTGCGAGTCTCCAACTCCCGGATATTCTCCTGCCTCAGCCTCCTCAGTCCTGAGTTCATACCCTCGGATGCCACCGCGCCCGGCCCTGGGATTCTCTGTGAACGGCCTTCTAGCAGCCCACCTCGAGCAGAAGTTTGAGGGCGCTGTTGTCGCGGATGCGGCCTTCGCGTCGGGCCTGAGCGGCCAGATTAGAAAACCACACGCAGGGCACCCAGTACTTGTTGTAAGAGGAGTTCAAGTTCTCGAACTTCTTGCGCTCCTCGCGGGTCATGAATCCTGGAGGGTGTGGTCTGGGTTGCTAGCCCCACCCACCTCCCTAGCCCACCCACCTCCCTAACCCCACCGGTCTCCCTAGTCCCACTCACCTCCCTAGTCCCACCATCTATCCTGGCCCTGTCCAGGTTAGCCCCGCGCCGCATAGCCCCACCCATCGCCCTAGCCCCACCTTCTGTCCCAGCCCTGTCCGGGTTAGCCGCGCCTTTCACTAACCCCCACCCACTGTCCTAGCCCCACCCACCGCCCTAGCCCCACCTTCTGTCCCGGTTAGCCCCTCCCTTAACTAACCCCACCCACCGCCCTAGCCACACCCACACACTCTAGCCCCGCCCCCCACCGCTCTGGGCCCTCACCAGCCTCCACTACGTGATCTATGGTGGGGAAGCGCTTGAAGACCGCGGTGCTGACCGAGCGCAAGATGAGCACCGCTGAGAGCCCGGCGTAGCGCATGAGCGTGCGCCGGTAGAGGCGGCCGCGATCGTCGCGCCCATGCACGGTCCCCGCCACCACGCACATTAGCGCGTCGGGCAGCGGCATGCACAGGTACTGGTTCCACCAGCGGTGCACCACCAGCGTCACGTAGAAACCTGCGGACGGGATTGGAGGCTCAGTGAGGCCAGCAGGGCCAGCAGCTCGTGGTCCGATTCGTGGACCGGGAGCGACACGACCTTGGGTCAGTGGCGCCCCAGAAAGCGGGTCAGCTTGGCCACGTGGGGCTGAGCGCGCTGGGTGCAGCCCTGAGGTCAGAGAGGCTGGGGGCCCTCGCGGCTTGACCGTCACCTGGGTTGGGGGATCTGGGCCTCAGTGTGGGGTACGGACCCGGGGCCCGGGGGCAGGCGCGTGGGCAGCCATTGGGCTGGGCTGTGGGAAAGTGAGACTCAGGAGGGGGGCTGGTTCTGGGGGTGTGGTGTTCATCGTGGGTATCTGGGCAGACGCGGAGCCCCAGAGCCGGGGTTGGTTCTGAGTCTGCACCCGGGAACCTGAGAAGACTGCTGGCACCATTTGCAGGAAAGGGAGACTTGGGTCCTAGGAGGTCTCCAGGGACCTTCAGGGATCCTCCCTCCCGGGCTGCAGGGCGGAGGATGCAGTCCCATGGCGTCCCCGAGGGGGCCCTGGGGGCGCTGCTAATCGCTCGCAGCTCTGGGTGTGTGGGTGTGGCGCTGGGGTGTGAGCCCGCTCCAGGTATCTGCGGATCGGCCTGGGGAACATGGGCCGAATGGAGGGGGAGCCTCGGAGGGGCGAGGGCGGGGTTCCCCAGGAGGCCCGATGCAGTACGTTTCTCTGGGTCACAGCGCGGGGCTCCTGGGGCGCCTTCGCACCTAGCACGAAGGAGACCGGGATGAGGCTGGCGTACTGGTCACAGTAAATGACAAGCTTCTCAAAATAGCGCTTCTGCTCTTCAGCCAGGACGGACCTGCGGGGCAGAGGGCGAGGGTCGCGGGGGGTCCCTTTCCTTTCTCCCCTTCTCTGAGACAGGGTCTTCGTGTGTACTCAGGCTGGCCTAGGACTGCGGGATCCTCCTGCCTCGGCCTCCCGAGTGCGGGGATGACCGGCGCCAGCTACATCGGCCTCCCGCCGCTCCGCGGACCCAGGCCTCACCGGTAGGTGGCGCTCAGCACCATGTAGAGCCCGAGGAAGGTCAGCAGCTCGCGCCAGAGCAGCTTGTAGATGCTGCCGCGCCACAGCAGCAGCAGCTGCGAGAAGCCTCCGAAGCGGGCGTTGGCCACCCGCGCCGTGTAGGTGACGGTCATCGCGGGCCCTGGCGGGGCAGGGGGACAGGCGGCTGGCGGGGCGGGAGCCTTGCCGGTCCTCTTCTTCCCGCCTCCCTCCTGCAGCCCGTCCCTGTGCCTGGATCTTGGCGCCTACCTCCTGCAGCTGTGTCCCCGAGCCCTCCCGGGGCCCCGCCTGGTGGGCCCTGGGTCCCCGTGGCCAGCACCCGTCCCATCTCACTACCTGGATGTCATTTAGGCCTCCCCGCCCCCTGCGCCCCTGCACTGGGGGGGGCTCAGCGCCCCCGCTTCCCGCTGCCCCCGGCCCGCCCCCTCGCCCCCCACTTCTGGGCCCGCGGTCCGTTCCCCCAGCCCTGGCTGGGCGCATCTACCCCCGCGCCCCCCTAGGCCCCCGGGCTGCTGGACGGTGCCCCGCTTTCCCGCGTCGCCCCGGCCTGTCCACGGCCCCCTGTGGTGCGCTGACCACCCCCCGACCCCCGACCTTGGCCTTCCCCTGCCCGGGCCTCCCGCCTTCCAAGCCCTCGGATCTCCACCCGGGGAGGAGCCCGCGGCTGCCCGGCCTGGACCATTCTCACCTGTGCCGAGCGCGGGGTGCGGGACCCGGGACCCGGGGGACAGGGATGGACCGGCCGACCCTGCGGTGCAGGACGGAGGGGACGGGGAGTGAGCGAGAGCGGCGCCTGCACCCCTTCCTGTGCCCTGCCTGTCCTCGGCTTTCTCCGGCTGTCCCCGGCTGAGCCGCGGCCGCAGAACTTTGGAGGAGGCCTGCGGAGGCAGACAGGGTCCTGAGGAATCGCCCCGTCCTCCTGGCCCCTCCCCGCCCCCCCAGTCTCTGGCTGGTTCGACGCCTCTGGAGGTAGCGCGGGGAGGGGCCAGGGCGCCTCCTTCCTGACAGCAAGGCGAGGCTGGGCCACCGCAGCTCCAGAAGTCACACAGGGTCACAGGGAGGCGCCCGACCCAGACCCAGACCCCGCTTCTGGGTCCCTGAGCGTGGCCTCGCGCGCCCTTGGCCTCCTGAGTGGTAGTGCACGGTCCCCAGGCCTAGCGAGGAGCACCCAGCCCCCCGCCCACCAGCACGCGGGGGCAGACACATGCGAGGTGCCTCGTGCCTCCCCCACGGGCCGAGCTGTCTCCGCAGAGGAAAGCGTGCCTAGGGTCACAGCCCTGCTCGGGACCCCCTCGGCACAGCCTGCACAGTCCTGGGGTCAGGGGTGGCTCTGGTGGTCTCGAGGTACACAGGGGCTTGGCTGCCTCCAGGCCTCTAACGTGGTGCCAGCCCACGGGGGCAGTCGTGCTCATCCTCCCAGCACTGGGAGGCTGAGGCAGGAGGACTACAGCTAGTTCCTGGCAGGCCTGGACAACATAGCAAGTTCATGCCCAGCCTAAAGTACACAGCGAGACCCAGACTCAAAAGAAAACAAAAGAAAGCAAATAAAACCTCGAACGTTAATAAAACCCTCCCACACCGGCCACAGGCGCTCGGCTTTGGCAAGTACACACATAAATCCTGTCCCCATGCTCGGCATGGAGTTGGAGCAGGTGTGTGAGACACCTCCGAGGGGGGCCTCAGAGCCTGCACCACTCTCCATGCCTGTCTCAGGACTCCAGTGTGCAGACAGGTGGAGGCCCAGGCTTCCAGCTTGAGGAGCGAGGAGCCCGATCGCCTCGAGCCCTCACAGGCACCCATGTGGACGGCTCCAGGCAGCGCCACCAAGACCCTGTCCTTGGGGACACTGTGTTCCTGGCTGGCAGATGTCTGCCCCACCCATGGTAACTAGGAACCAGCTCTGGCTGCCACCCTCAGGCCTGGCTCCACTGTCCAGCTGCTGGACAGCCCATAAACTGGAGCGAGGAGACATCTGGAGCTGCACCAACAGCTGCGGGCCATGGAGGGGACAGCCTTCCCTGCTACCCAGGTCACGTCCTTGCCCAGGCTGTGCTCACCCCTCGACGGCCCGCTCCCCAGGGCCCACGGGTCTGTAGTGTTTCTTTTCTCTGCTGATACTGGGGAAGGGACCTAGGGTTTTCCCACCATGCTACCACCCTGTCCCTTTTCTTTTTATTGACCCAAGGTCTGATTGACTTTCCCAGGCTGGACTCCAACTTGGGATCCTTCTGCCTCAGCCTCCCCCAATGCTGAGATGCCAGGCCCTGAGCCTGGCCCCTAAACCCTTGTAGCTGTGGGACCCCTGCGGGTGGGGACAGGTTCACAAGCCTGCTCGTGCAACAGCAAACAGTAACAGCTGCTCCTTGGCAGGTCTCCTCCTGGCAGTCCTGCCACCCTCAGGTATTTCCTGTTTGAGTCCCCACAGGCAGGCGCAGGAAGCCGGCACTTTTGTTGCACCCACTGTCCAGTAGGGAAACTGACACTTGGACAATGCCAGCATCAGTGGCACAGTGGGGTCCCCCTCTCCCCAGGTGGGGTGTCTGGGGCCTGTGCCTGCTCACACATGCCCCATGCGGCCCAGAGGGGCAAGTCCAGGCTGAAGCCAGGTCCTCACGCACACCCTGGGCGTGTGCCGAATGCAGCTGAGTACATGTGTGCCCCCGCCTCATGTGTCTCAGCGCCCCATCCCTGCTCTGGCTTGGAGCTGGCAGTGCTCGGTCACGCCCCGTCCCATCTCAGCGGGGACAGCAGTGACTGCCAGGCTGCACAGCGGGGGGCCCCCAGGTGGGGAGCAGGGGGAAGACTTGGGGACATCCTTCCACTCTGCGTACCCAGGCCCCAGTTCGAGGGCGAAGGGGCCAAGGCTCCAAAGGCAAGTCCCACACTGACAGCACCAGCCCCAGCCCCAGGGAGACTCCTCTGCAGGCAGGATTGGCTTTGGGGGTCCCCCACATCCCCACAGCTGCAGCCCCAGGGGCGGGAGTGGGGATCGCTAATCCCCAGCTTGGCTGGCCCAGCCTCTGCCCAGGATGCCTCTAATTCCCAGACCAAGCAGCAGGTAGCACTGTGCCTGCTGCCAGCTTAATCTGCTCCCGCCAGCCCAGGCTGGCCAAGGGGACTCCTAGTTCCCACAGTCTGAGCCTCTCTGCCCCTGCAGCATTAGAGCCAGCACCCCTTACCCAAAAGATCGCCTTCTAAAACTGCCACAATAAACACGCGCTTCTGTTACTGAGTTAGGGCTCTGTCCCACCTTCAGTGCTCTAGATAGGAGGCTTTCATGCGGTGCACAACTTGGACAGCTGTGCATGAAGGCACGTACACCCCACCCCGTGTCAACAAACACAGCGGTTTAAGACTATATTTTATTGAGTGAGAGGCAGGGAGAGGAGGGAGGCAACTACAGCCCCCCTCACCCCACCAGGGGGGACAGACCCCCTCCCTGCCACCCTCCCCCCATGGTTCCCCCTGTACTATGGAGGACTTGTGCACGGTCCCGGGGACAGGAGAGTGGAGGGTGGGTGTGAACAGCAGCAGCTGGGGCTGGGCAGCGGTGCTACTGGGCACTGGGGGGCTTGTAGGGTTCCAGGAGGAGGGCGGAGAAGGTGTTGACCTTGTCTGCTCCCCGCACCTCGTGGGGTAGCAGAGGCAGCTTCACGATGTGGAAGTCTTCGTACAGGTCCTCCATCTGTAGCCAGGGCACAGGGCAGAAATCAGGAGTTAGGAGGGCGAGAATGCACAGGCAGTGGTTTCTGGAGGCGGAGGATCAAAAGTTCAAGCCCAGCCTAGGTAGCTTAGTGACTTAAGGAGATCCTGGCTCCAAGGAAACCAAAGATGGCTGGGGTTGGTGCTCAGCATGGAGGGCCTGGGTCCCATCCCCAGCGCCAAGAAGAAGGTACAAGGTCCCGGGGCCCGGAGGCACACAGGCCCGGTGGGCTGGGCGCACCTGGTCCAGGTACTTGGCCTGGATCTTGTGGCGGGCCTCGCACATCTTGCAGGGCCTCTCGGGGTCGGGGAAGACGAGCTGGTTGACGATGATATTGTGGGTGTCGATCTTGCACTTGGCCAGCTCCTGGATCAGCCGCTCTGTCTCGTACAGGGACAGGAACTCGGCGATGCACACGCAGATGAAGGTCGTCTGCTCCTGTGGGAGAGCCGTGACAGAGGGGCTGGTTTGTCCCCATTCCTGCGCCCCAGCCTCTTCCCGCCTGCGGGGCCCCGACTCACAGGGTCCTTGAACTGCTCACTGACAGACCGGATGACAGGCAGCGTCTCCTCCAGCTTGGATGCCAGCTGGTCGGCATTCATGTCGCCTAGGCCCAGCATGTTACACATCTGTGGGGAGCACGGGGCAGGTTTGCCATGCTCCGAGGCCCGCAACCAATGCCTTGACAGCTGTGACCCACTCTCCCGACCTCCCACCGACTACAGGGGTGGGCCCTGGGGCAGATCCCAAGACCCAGCCAGGCCCGGCTTTGCTGTTTTGGTGGCTGCTGTCACCACAGGCTCAACCTCCCATGTGACCTTCTCCCCTGGTGCTCAGGAGCTGACCCCGATACTGTGTCCAGAGCACTGCCAGGCGTGAGGCAAGTACCACCTGCACCCCAGGGTAGATTGGAGACGTGCCAAGGGTCCCAGCAGTGACAACCCATGTGCCCATTCTGTGGTCTGTCTGAGGGACAGACCAGGTGCACGGATGAACCCCTGGAGCCCCCATGCTCAGGGACAGGAGAATTGCTGTGAGCTCAGGAGCAGCTGGGACCAGGTGCATGGCAAGTCGAGGCCAGCCTGGGCTACACCGCAGAGCTCCCTCCAAAAGCCGAAAGGCACCACACCGTCATACCCAGAGCCTAGCTGAGGCAAGGCAGGTGCTGCAGCACACAAGCTGCCTGGCCAGGACCCTCCCACCCCGGTGCAGGGTCCCGAGCTGGGGTCTGGTGGGCTGCGGAGGCTCCAGCCTGGGCACCACCCCTCCTGGCCCACGTGCCTGCGAGATGAAGGGGCTGATCTGGTTCTTGATCTGCATGAGGCGGCCTAGGCCCCGCTCCACGATGGTGGGGAAGTTGAGGAGCCTGAGCGTGTGGCCCGTGGGCGCTGTGTCGAACACCACCACCGAGAAGTTCATGCCCTTCACCAGCCTGGGGGAGAGGGGGGTCAGGCCGCGGCCGTCCCTGCGCCGTGGCCCCCAGCCCGCCCTGCGCCAGGCCCGACCTCATGACCTCCGCGTAGCTCATGGCCTCGTCGATGCCCGGGAAGGCGCTCATGGCCTCCTGCATCATCTTCTTGCCCATGCTCAGCATGCTGTCCTCCTCGAAGAACTCGTCAGGCAGCTCCGCCACACCCAGGCTGGGGTCTATCTCCTGGGGGCCGGGGACAGGAGGGGCCCAGGCCACTGAGCCCCTTGGGTGCCTCTGACCACAGGCCCCTGATGAGGCGCTGTCCCTCCCTTGGGGACTTGCGGTCTCGTGGGGTCACACAAACCTTTGTAGATACGGGAAAAGTACAGGCTGGGACTGGGGCCCCTGACCAAGCTCAAATGGCTGCAGCCATTTACATGGCTGCTCGCTGTCTAGACCTTGCATAAGATATTGGACACTTGACTGCTGCCAAATTCTTCCTTTTTTATTTGAGGCAGGGTCTCACTATGTAGTCACGCTGGCCTTGACTCACTATGTGGCCCAGACTGGCCTGGAGCTTAGTGATCCTCCTGCTTCAGCCTCCCAAGTGTTGGGATGACAGGGGTGTACTGCGATGCCTGGCCAGCCTCAGTTATTCTAAACCTCTATGGGTCACCACATTCCCTCCCCTCCTCTACTGTCCCTGTCCCTCTTGCCTGGTGCTGTTATCAAGCCCGGGATCTGTAAGTTGCTTCTGTTTTTTTTGGGGGGGAGGGGCACCCCCCCAAGACCTTTGCACTGACCTCTAACCTCAACCTTTTTCAAATTTTGAGGCAGAATCTTGTTCAGTCAGCCTCAGTGGATGTGAACATGTGATCTTGGTGCCTCACCCTGCAGAGTGTGACAGGTGTGTGGCACCACCCTGAGCTCACAGGTTCCTTCTGCAGATGCACCCTCTGTTGGCTGGGGCTGGCAGTGCCAGCCCAGCTCTTCTCTTTGCTCTCTCTGACCTCCCACGCTGGCTGAGGCTGGGTCCTAGGTCTGTGAGCTGTGTGGAGCTCATCCTGCCTGAGGCTCCCCGCCAGCTGGCACCCCTTGATGGCACACGGTACGATCCTATTGGCACACAAATGGGCTCTATTGTAGCCTTCTCAGCTGGCACAGTGGTGGTGCCTGCATCCCCAACTGCTCGGGAGGCCAGAGCAGGAGGACCACGTGACCCCAGGTGTTCGAGGCTGGCCTGGGCGACACAGACACCTTGTCCATCCCGTCACCCTCAAAGCCTTCCTTACTCTGCAGTCTCTTCAGTGATGACTCCGTTTCTCGGTTCCCATCGTGACAGTCATTATCCCTACCTCCTCCTCACGCCCACTCCAGGGAGGCTTTGCTCCCATTCTGCAGTGTTCCCTCCACACACCGAGAACCAATAATTGCTTCCTGCCTGAGACCTTGTGTCTTCCCAGGGCGCAGACCACACCTTTCCTGGTTTACCTCCAGCCTCACTGCTAGCTTCTTTTTGGTCTCCTCTCCAGGTTCCTCCTCCTCTGTGGCTGTACCTTAATGTGAATATAACCCCAGGCTTGTCTCTAGGCCACTCTGGTCTCTCACATTCTCCTCCACACACACACAGCCCTAAATACTTCCTTACATGAGGCTGGAAGATCAACTGAGCCCAGGACTTTGATGCCAGTCTAGGCAATGTAGAGAGACCTTGTCTCCAGAAAAACAAAGTGAGAAACTACATTTGGGACAATGACTTTGAAATCTTTGCTTAAGAGCCAGGTGACAGCTGGGGTTGATGGTGCACACCTGTAATCCTGCTATGTGGGAAGTTGAGGCAGGAGGATAGTTGCAAGTTCAAGGCCAGCCAGGGCTTCTCCACAGTGAGCTCAAGGCCACTTTAAACTACATAGCCTGGTCTCAAAAACAAACAGGAAAACCAAAAACAATCAATGCTAACTTCCTTTGAGTTCCAGGCTCATACAGCTAAAATACGATCATCACATTACCACACAGATGTCCAAGTTGGTCCATCAGAATTACTGTGGACAAAACAGAATTCTTGATTTGTCCCTCCTATACCTGCTCTTCTCCTCATCTTCCCCATCCTGGTTGTTCTGGGTAAAAAAATTAGAGAATTTATTTCTTACCCTATTTAAACAAAGAAATTTCATTGTTTTACTTCCAAAATCCATCCCACATCTAACAATTTGTCTTCCAACATTCTGTCTCCAGGAGCCAGGATTTCAACTCATCTCTCACTTGGTTATACCCTCAGCCTCCTTGTTCATCTCTCTGCTGCCTCCCTTGATTTACAATCCAATCTCAATGAGGCAGCCAGTGAGAATTTTTCCAAATATGATGAATTCTGCCATGACAGTGCCTGTTTAAAACACACAGCTTGCCACTGAATTTCAAATGAAAGTCCAACTGCTCACTGTGGCTTGCAATGTCCCATACCAGGTACCTCTCATTGGTCTTCCAGTTTGCCCTTTCCTTCCCCTTGCTTGCTTAGCTTTGGCCATGCTTGCCTCTTTTCTTCCCTTCAAACATTTCTCAACTTGGGGAAGGACAGAAACAGGAGAGATACTGAATACAGAATGGGCAGCACATGGTGACAACTGGTGGGAATGCCTAAGAGAGGCCAAGAGCAGCCTCTTCCAGAAGTGAGGCGCTAGCTCTGCTTCACTTACCATAGCGAAGAGGTTGTCATAGCCTTTGACCTTGGTCGGCACCTTGGAGAACTTCTGGTCAAAAGCATCTGAGATGTTGTGGGCTGGATCTGTGGAAATGATCAGAACACTCTCACGCCCCTTGGAGAGCTGGACCGCCAGGCTGCAGCTGCACAAAGGAAAGGTGGAAAGGTGGGTTGTGAGGGGAGGGGCTCTTCAAGGGAAAACGTGCAATGTGGGATGCTAGGACTAGAGACCTGAGGGTTTGTTTGTTTGTTTTTGTGAGACAGGGTCTTACTATGTAGTGCAAGCTGGTTTTGAACTCACTATGTAGCCCAGGCTGACCTTGAATTTGCTGAGATCTTCCTGCCTCAGCCTTCCAAATCCTGAGATTACAGGCATGTGCCACCACCCCCAGGTCTGGATCAGCAGTTTTAAGAGGCTGGTATGGTTCACTGTGGAATCAAGACTAATGCCTGTAGGGAATCCTCTCAGACCTCACTTCCTGGGCCCCTTCCTCTGGCCTAGACTGCTAAGTCAGGTTCAACTGACTTATAGAGCCAGGCCTCGTGCTTGCTTCCTCTTTGCTGGGCGCTGAGTGTACGGTCCAGTTGCCCAGCCTGCCTCTGTCCCCCGCCTCAATTCTGAGCCAAGAGCTCCCTTGTGCTTCTTGCTAACTTCAGTCCTCCGTTTAGTATGACAGCTCCAGGGACCCTTCCCAGATGACTGAGACAGTCAGCTCGTTTTTCCTACACTTTCCACTCCTAGCCCTTCACCAGACTGGGGTCTTTCGTGCTCCTGCGAGCTCACTTGGCACGGTCCGGCGACTGGGATATCGAAATGCTCCTCCGCCTCCCCACGTGCCAGGGTCACTGAGATTTTGCACTTGAGCCCCCGCACAGACAATCCGATTCAGCGAGTGCCAGGCCTGAATCCAGGAGGCATTTTCAGTAAGCTTCAGGTAATTTTCGAGGAATACAACCCAGAAGACCTCGGCTCGGCGTGGGAAAGCCGGTATCTGGTCTTCCCTTCGCTCAGTGGTACATCCTACTGCTTTCTCGCCGCCCTTCAAGGTAGCCTCACCTGCAGGTGGTCTTTCCCACGCCACCCTTGCCCCCGACAAAAATCCACTTGAGGCTGCGCTGCTCAATGATGTTGCTAAGCGTGGGCTCCAGTGGCTCCACGTCAGGTGCATCCTCGAACTCTTCCGCCTCAACCCCCCACCCTGCCACCCCAGCCGCCATCTTGGAGCCGGCTCACGTGACCAAGCGGAGCGCACCATGCAAACGCCTACAAGGGAATTTTGTCTACAGTAATTCTTTCGAGGCTAGACGCATGAGTTATTTCCTCATGGCTTAACTTTTATGAGAAAGTAGAAGCTTTATATTTACTGTTTTATTTTCTAGGACTTATATTGTCTACCTTTTGTCTATCATTATCCAAATGCCACCCCCCGTCTAATGAATATATTAGTACGGTCCAGACTACTCCCTTTCACTGATTGGACCCTAAGCCTAGGAGAGCTCTTTTCATTGGATGGCTCTTTTCTTGCGTCTACCAGTCATGCTTTCGCTCTGGTAGCCGCTAACCTCTTCTTAGCAACTAGCCAAACACCCTGTCCAGGTCCTTTCAGCGAAGTTCCAGCCGAGGTCCGTCCTGGATCCATTTTATAGGCTCAATTTTGTGTCTGTCATTTCCCCCATTCTCCAAGTGGGATCGCAACATCGCCTCAGGTCCGCCCCCTCTGTTACTCTGTTAGCCATGAGTCATTCGGCTCCTGCAGCAAAGCAATCACGGACGAATTGATACGTAGCTGGAGGAAGGTCCCCACTGGAAAGTGGAGAGGGGGCGAACGACTGCAGTCGTGGGCATGGTGGTCAGACCCTTGCCCAGTACGCCCTAAGCACACGTGCTGAGCAGGAACTGTACATGGAACAGCTCTTGTCTAAGAGACTCTACTTCCCGAATGTCTTGCACTTAGCTCCATATTCGAGGGGAGACCCCAACTTCAGTGTATTATTTTTTTTGTTTGGTCTTTTTGAGACAGGGTCTTGCTACGCAGTTCAGGCTGGCCTTGAGCTCACTTTGTAACTCAGACTGGTCTCAAATTTGCAACGATCCTCCTGCCTCAGCCTCCCTAGTGCTGGGAATACAAGCGTGCGCCACCACATCTGGCTTCAAGCGAATTCATTTTTCAACCCCTTCTCTTGGGTAGAAATACAAGTTGGGTGCCAGCGCATTGGCATGGCACCAGTTCAGAATACCTTTTTGCTGGGGACTCTAACCTAGAAATATCTTTGCTTCACTTGAGTACTCCAGTTCATATTTATTTTTAAATAACCTTGTTCTCAGACGGTGATGCCCGCCCCATGGAACCAGCTGTGTTCTACTACCAGATTTGAGTTTCATTCCAGAGACAGATGCCAAACAGAGATATCCCCCATTCCTAGTCGAGGGTTGCAGGTTAGATACGCCCTCGAGAACTAGTTGGGGACCCAAATTCCCCATAGGTTAGTTGAGCACACAGCCTTAAAATGGGTCTTTCACTCAGAAAGATTAACCCTGGTGGCAGACGAGGATTCTAGTCGTGAAAAGCTAATGCATCCCCAGCTTCTGGGAAGACTCGCTTCAGACAGCCAGCTGCAGCCGTCGTCTTACAGAGGTCGCCACTTCTCTGCAGTCCCTGTCAGCGGAAAGCCAACCCGGGTCTCGGGGTAAATAATAAAATCCCCGTGGGGCGGGGCGACTTCTTAACCCCGCCCCTTCCCCGCCCCCTGCGCGGTCGCCCGGGCCCAGAAGGCTCTTCCCGGCATGCATTGTTCCTGACGGCGCTAGGCGGGCGCCAAACGCGGGACCGGAGCGGGCTTCCCGGAGTCCTTTGCGCGGCACCTGGCGACAAAATGGCTGCCCGAGGGAGACGGGCGGAGCCTCCGGGCCGGGAGGCGCCAGGCCCTGCAGGCGGTGGCGGCAGCCGATGGGCTGAGTCGGGGCCTGGGACGTCACCCGAGAGTGGGGATGAGGATGTGTCGGGCGCAGGTTCGAGCCCGGTGTCGGGCGGCGTGAACTTGTTCGCCAACGACGGCAGCTTCCTGGAGCTGTTCAAGCGGAAGATGGAGGAGGAGCAGCGGCAGCGGCAGGAGGAACCGCCCCCGGGCTCGCAGCGACCCGACCAGCCGGCCGCCGCCGCCACGGGCCCCGGGGACCCGAAGAGGAAGGGCGGCCCGGGCTCCTCACTCAGCTTCGTAAGGAGCCGCGGGGGTGGGGGCGGGCGCCGGGGCCGGGCCGGGCCTGGCGGGGAAACCGAGGCCCGGGAAGGGGTCGGGGTCCGGGCTTCCCCCGCTTCGACGAGGGCCATTCGAATTATACGCGCAGGATGTGGAGTCTGGATTCCCGATAAGAAGGGTCTTGGGGCGGGGACTACTCAAGTCCTGCCAGCGGGAACCGAGAGCTGGGTGATTTGGATTGGAAACCGCACTCCGGGGCTACAGGAGTCTGGATTCCAGGATTCCCGTAAGAACGGCACCCGGACTTTGGATCCCGGGACTACCCCCGAATCTGTTCTGACCAGATTCAGACTCCTCTTTGACCTTAGTAAGATCGCTTGACTTCTTTGCATCTCGTTTGACCAACATCCTCACTTTGTGCTAGGTGCTGGGTATGGCGGGGCTGAACTTGACAGCTAAGATCTCTGGAGCCTCTGGGCAAGCCTGTGTTCATTTTCTGTAGTTGTGAAAACGGACAACATTACATCTTCTGATGCAGTTAGCTTTCTAGTGTTAGCGTATAACTGGCTTACAGTGATTCTCAACTTGGGGGACTCCCACCCCCACTCCACCGGTACATTTGGCAATCTCTGGAGACATTTTTGGTTGTTAAAACTGGAGGAGCTGTGCGTGGTGGCGCACATCTATACGCCTACCACTCTAGAGGCTGAGGCAGAAGGATTACTGCAAATTCGAGGCCAGCCTGAACCACATAGTGAGACCCTGTGTCAACAAAACAAAACGAAACAAAACAGACATACAACAAAACCAAATCCTAGGTAAGATGGTAGTGACATCTATGGATAGAGGCCAGGGAAGCTGTCATCATGTTAAAATACATACAACAGGGCCCCCCCTCCATCCCATTCAAATGTCATTCCTGCCAGGTTGAGAAGCTCTGGGGTAAATAAATGGGGCATCAGCTGGGCACAGTCTTGCATGCCTATAATTCCAGCACTGGGAGGCTGAGATAGAAGGATCACAGGTTTGAGGCCTGGGCAATTTGGTGAACCCTGTGTCAAAATACAAAATTAAGAAGTGTGGGGATGTAGCTCAGTACAAAGGCCCTGGGCTTAATCACTACCACATACATAATAAAAATAGGTGGGATGGGCTGGGGATTTAGCTCAGCAGCATAAGCACCTGCCTGGTAAGCGAGAGGTCGTGAGTTTGATCCCCGGTATACTCTCTCTACTCCCCCAAAAAGGGGACATAGATTATTAGCTGTGAGCTTGTTCTGAGTCTGGTGTTGAGATCAAGGCTCTGTAATTTGGAGGGAAAAGTGTTGATTTGAGAATAATAGACTGGTGATTACCTCTTGGATCCAGCTGCCTGGTTTTTGGGCAAATGAGATAACCTTAAATCCTGAGTTTCTTCACCTGTTAAACAAGGGTGGAAGGGCCAGGGGTATAACTCAGTGATAGGTTACCTGGTTAGCAGTTAAGGCCCTGGTGTCATCGCTAGCATCACACAAACTAAGGAGAGAAGGAGACAGGTATGGTGGCATGTACCTGTAATCCTAGCACTTGGGAGGCTGAGGCAGGAGGATTGATGCACATTTAAGGCCAGCCTGGTGCGTTCAAAGGCAATGTAAACTATATAGTGAGATACTGTGTGAAAAAAATAAATTTAAAAAAAAAGGGAAGAGAAAAAAATGCTGAAAATAATGGTAGCACTAGTTAACACCTGGTCGATCGGTGTAGACCAGATGATGTCACTGGAGCCCAACACAGTTCTAGCACACAGGAAGCCCCAATCCCCGAGGTGGTGTGGGGACCCTTGAGTGAAGTCCAGAGCCAGACCTCTCTGAGGAAGAGCAGGACTGTCAGGATGTGAGTTGCTGTGATAGCTGAGAGTGAGGACTGAGGACCCTCCCAGATGGGAGCAGCGATGGTGGTCAGTATCCATGAAGGGGCCACTGCCCGTGTCCCCAGAAAGGCCAGGCTAGGTTTGCTGGAGGGATGTCCGTGTTGCTTGGTGGTTAAGGATGCTGCTAAAGGCTTAGATGCTTTGGACTCCACTTCAGCTCTGCTGTTTGCCACCAACATGGCCTGTCTAGAGGCTCCTCATTGATGAAGCAGGGATGTCCCTGTGACTTTTGTCTTAGGCTAATTGTGAGGGTGGAAGGTGACAGAGTCTGGGCTTGGCATAAGTGCTCAGAAAAGAGCTGCTGCTGTTGGTGCTGCTGCGGCCTCTGCCAAGGGAGGCGAGGCTGTGGCCTGGAGACTGCAGACAGAGCTGTCCCCGGCAAGGCTGGTGCTCCTTGGGCTCCTGGGAGGGTGGCTGGGCCCAGGGCTGCCCGGGCATGGCGGGCCCAGGGCAGGCGCTGAGTCGAGTGTGCTCCTCTCTGATTGCTGCGCAGGTCCGCTGGCTGGTGGAGCTGGGCGCGGCGTCGGGACAGGCCACCAGGCCAGGCTAGGAAGGTGTGGTGGGCCTCAGCGCCGCCAAGGCCGGGCCCGGCTCCTGTAACCCTTGCAGTCTTCTGTCCCTTCACCCAGGTGGGCAAACGCAGAGGCGGGAACAAACTAGCCCTCAAGACGGGAATAGTAGCCAAGAAGCAGAAGACGGAGGATGAGGTGAGCGGGCTGGGCAGGGTCTGCCTGTTGCTGTCCCCTTTCCCTTCCCCTTCTCCAGCCAGTGTCTTTCCTGCTTGGGATGGGTGTACCATGTTGGGTGAGTGGACTCTTGCAGTGTCCCTGAGGACCTGACTCTGCTTCTTTGGGTCGTCAGGGTGACACTGGAGATGGGTCAGCTGTCTTGGGACAGTCCTGACCCAGGTTCATCACCACCTTGGCACCCTCCCCCTCTCCACCCCCTCCCCTACAGGTATTAACAAGTAAAGGTGACGCATGGGCCAAGTACATGGCAGAGGTGAAAAAGTATAAAGCCCACCAGTGTGGTGACGATGATAAAACTCGGCCCCTGGTGAAATGAGCCCCCTCCCCGTGGGCCCAGGGCTGGGACTCTGCGATGTACATAACTATTTAATGCGGTGGTGGCAGCGGCGGCAGCAGCCTTCCCCGAGGACTGATACACAGAAGGAACCCGAGGTGCTCCCCGCAGCCGCTGACGATTCTCCAGGACTCTCTTTTGTACCTTGAGCACTTGCCTCCTGAGACTTACTAGAACAGTGGTTTACTGACCCCTTTCTTCCACCTCCTTGCTCTCTCTGGCTCTTGTTTTCCTTCTCTTGCTTTCCTCTCCCCGCTCTTAGCCATCACTTCTGGGAAGTAAAAAACTTGATTTAGTGCGTGAGTGGTGTGCTTTGTCTGTCTGTGCTTTCAAACCCAGTTCTCCCTCTGGTGGGCACCACTGCCTGCCGTAGCCTGGGTTCAGCCCAGCGTGGAGGTGTGTGGGTGGGAGGGGGCCAGGGAGCTTCCCTGGCAGCCTGGACTTGCCTCAAGAGCCATCCCTTCCCCGTGCTGTACCTGGTGTGCAGCATCCTGAGTCCTGTGTCTCTATAGTTCATGGTGACTGTGACGGGGGGGGGGGGTGAGTGAGGGTCACACACACCCCTTGCATTTTGGCCAGGTCAAACCTGTTGTTTTGCTCATTCAGCACTTACCCAAGGCCATAGCAGTGAGCAGAAAAGTCACATTCCCTCCTTGAGGACCAAGACAGGAGCACAGCAGGGAAGCCCTTTTGGGCGGTGACTGGTAGCAAGGGTCTGGTAACAAGGGTTGCTAGGGTCAGGTGGGGCATTAGTCACTTTGGTTGCCCTGGGAGTCCCAGGGGAGGTGAAGGCAGCTGTGGTAGAGGGCTCAGTGAAGAGCCCAGGCAGAGAGTGCTTGGGCCTGATGGGGTGCTGGGGGAGGAGGGGCATTGGGGTTGGGAGAGGCCAGTGCACTTGACCTCTCAGGTTCTACAGATGCTGCCTGCAGCAGGCATTCACTTCCCAGACTTGGAGACCAAGCTGTTGCCAAGATGCAGAAATCCCTGGCCTTCTAGTTGGGGGAGCAGCAAGAAACACTCCCAAGACATCTCTGTGAAACCCTGGGCCAGGGAAAGTCCCAGATGCAAGTGGGAGCTGGAGTGAGGTTAGGTTGGCCAGGGTGACCTTGCTGTGGAGGTGACCTGGGTCTCAAGTTCAGAAGGAGGTGAGAGGTGGCCACAAAGGTCCCCAAGGACCCTGAGTGGAAGCAGCAACAGTGCAGAGAACCTGAGCAGCAGCCAAACCTGGCCTGTGGGAGAGATGCCAAGCTGGCTTTGGAACAGGACACCTGTGCCCGCTTCCTGCTAACAAAACTGCAGGCTCCAAGTCTGGGAACACTGAGCTGGCCTAGGTGTGACTTTGACCTGAAGGATGGCTGGGTGGGGGAGGGAACACTAATAGCAGCCTTTCCTGCTTCTTCCTCCCCCAAGCCAGAAGCTGCCACTGGATCTTTAAAAAGAAACACGAGCGAGCGGGAGAAGTAGGTCGGCCCTGTGCAGTGTGACCTCTATTCCAGAGCAGGAGAGGCAAGAGGTGCTGAAAGCCCTGCACCTCCCTCAGGTGCTCCTGCTCAGACCTGTGGGGGAGGAGGGGGAAGGGGCCTGGACGCCATTGAGTCACACAGCCCTAGCTTCCGCTGCTTCCGTCTATTTCGGTGTCTCTAGCTGTGTGATCTGGAGTAAATCACTTAGCCTTTCTGTGGTTGGGCCCTTCATCTATTTTTACAAGTGGCGAAAGCTTCTCCTAAGTGAGTTGCTAAAGTAGGAAGCTGGCTGGGGTATGGCTCAGTGGGGAGCCTTTGCCTATGTGCCCTAGGTCCCATCTCCAGCACCACAAAAATAAGTACAAAATGAAGCCACCTTCAAGGAGCGGATTTTAACCTTGAGGTCATTTGAAACCTCTCATTATGAGACTTTTTGGGGGCTGTCTTTTGCTTTTGTTTGGCTGTGGCTTTGAGGGTGGAACGAGGAGGGTTTTTTTTTTTGTTTTGTTTTGTTTTTTTGAGATAAGGTCTCACTGTAGTTCAGGCTGGCCTTGAACTCAGAGCAGTGCCCCTGCTTCAGCCTCCCCAGTGCTGCAGGGATCATAGGTGTGTGCCACCACAACCAGTTTATGCTGCTTTTTAAACTCAGGTGCAGTGCTACGGGCAGAGAGGGAGGGGAAAGACTGTCTGTGTCTCCTCATTTCAGGTACACGTCAGAGATCAGCTCCCTGAGTGTCTCTTATTTATTTTTGGTACCAGGGATTGAACTCAGGATCTCACATTTGCCAACCAGAAACTTAGGCCACTGAGCTAAACCCCCGGCCCTTCCCTGAGTGTCTTTTTGAACTCTAGTTGAAGCGCATTTTGCCATGCACACAGTTGGCTGTGAGAGTTGCATGAGATGACATTTGGGAAACATTTGACAGGTGATAATAGGCGCTTAAATGGTGGAGGGGCAATTGTAAAACTTACACTCCAAGCTATCTGGGAAGCTGACTCAGGAGGATTGCGGTTCCAGTAGTTTGGGACCAGCCTGGACAATATAGCATTACCATGAGTCAAACTAGAAACAAAAAGCCAGGAGTGGTGGGACATGTCTGTAATTCCAGCCCTGGAGGCTGAGGCAGGAGGATCGCAAGAGTTTGAGGCTAGTGAGTTCAAAACTTCCCTATCCACACCAGGGCCTATAAAGTGGGCTAGATACCAGCAGCAGTCGCTCAGGTCGGCTTGGATTCCCCCAGGGCTTACTCTCACTCCCCCAAGGCTTAAGCAGGGCCTCTGCAAACTTGTCATATTGAAAGGAGAGCTGAAAATAAGTGGTCGCATCCCAAACTGGTTCCACATCTGACCCTTATTCAGGGCAAATGCCCAAGCTTGAACAGAAAGCTCCTTGCCTCACACCCGTCCCGGGAATCCCCCGACCCAGTCTTAGCCCCCCAGTCTCACTCTTCCTATTTAATGCCCAACTCAGTGGGTCTTCACACCCCGCCTTGCACCCTCCCCAGGGCTTTTGAGTCTCCCCCAGAGGCCAAGTGCAGTGGCTCGGGCGCGCGGCCTCATGGGAGTTGCAGTTCTAGCGCTGGGCCTCTTTGCATTTGCGCAGACGGCGGTTCCCGCACGTGTCGCCGGACACCGGCTTCTGCCCAGCGGATCTGGTCGCGGTGGGAATCCCCAGGGCACCTTTAGGGAGTTATTCTTGAGCTGAGCGGACTTAGGCGCCAGCTGACTCTTCCCTAGCCCGAGAGGCCCTACAGTGTTTGATTTTCATGAACTAACGGAGTTGGGGCTGATTTTGCCAATGGAGAAATGGGCTGGGAAACTTCCCTCTTCAGGTTGGGACGAGCATTGGGCTGCGCCTCTCCCGAGGATCAGAAAGTCCCTCAGGGAAGGGCTGGGTTGTCCTTTGGGATTACAGCTTCCGTTGGTTTAGTAAATATTGATATAGGGTGGGGTCCAGCACAGCGAACCGAGACTTGCGAGACTTGCGCAGTAAAACCCACGTTTTCCAAGTACAGTTTAAAGGTAGTGGGTGCTTAACTTGGATTGTCTCGAATGGAGCAAGCTATCCTTTTATTCTTTGGTACTGCGGATTGAACTCAGTGCCTTTGCAATGAGCTATATCCCTAGCACCCCCTCCCCTTTCTTAAAATTTTGAGACAGTTTCTACTAGGCTTGGACTTTCGATCCTCCTACCTCCTGTTCCCGCAGTGCTGGGATTGGAACCCTGCACCACCTGCCCGACCTGCAGCAAACTATCTTAAACTTATCTGACGGGTGAGGAAGCTGGCGCCCTAAATGGTAGGAAGTCGCCCACCTTATTATCAGGAGGATCAGGAGAGGAAAGTAATGGATACCCCTGGTCCCCTGGTCTTCAGCTCTCTCGTAGAATACCTTGCTCTCAGAGAAGAAAAAACTACCTGGCGTGTTCAGATAGTGCAGGAACCGTGAAGATTCCTTTCTTTACGGCCTTGGCCTTCCCTGAATTTCTGGACAACGGATTTTCGGCAAATAGGGGAAAGAATTAGGCCTACTGCTCAAGTTTCTTAGTTCATTTTTATTTAAAATTTTACATCTTTGCAGCTTTTTTAATCTCATAAAATTGCCAGCAGTGGAAAATAGCAAAATAAATAACAAAATGGGGGTAGCGACTTCTGTAGAAACTCAGAGTGTCTCAGACACTTCTATCCAGTTTTCTCTGTCTATGGACAGGCTCAGTCCCTCTGCCTCTTTTTTCTGCACGGCGTAGGTGACTCCCAGGTATCTTGCGGATGGGAGGAGCATCGATTTAGTTCTTGGAGGGAGTGGGGCAGTAAGGGCGCATTGGCTCTGATGCGGGGGTGCGGGTCCATCACACACTAAAGGTCCCTGCTAAAACATTCTCGGCTTCAGCAAAGAACTGCGGTCAGACCTGTACTAGATGCTGAGAAAACGAGAGGATGGGAGGACCCACTGGCCAGAGAGGCCGAGAGGCCGCAACTCTCCCGTCACGTGAACGGGCTATCGCTGGACCTGAGACTCACTAGTGCCACGTCACGTGAGGTGGCTGTGATTTCCGATTGGTTCGACTTGGCCAATTTGAACGGCCTACGGAACCCGTAGTGGTTCATGTACAGGCGCGTTTTTTTTTTCCTCCTTCTTTTTGGCTCCCTCCTTCCACGCGAGTCTCTGGAGAAGCCGGAGCGCTAGGCGCCGCCGCCGCTGCCTAGGGTCCGGTAAGTGTGCCTCACTCAGAGCCCGGCCTGTTCTGCTCCGGCTTGCTTCGACCTTCGCCTGACTCTGGGCCTGCGCCGTGCGCGGCCGCGGTGCGCGGGCCGCTCCCGATTCAGAAAGGCCGAGAACCCGGTTGGGCTGGATCCTCGAGGCCGGGAAAACGGGCCGGGCGGGGGAGGGGGGGGCCCAAGCCGAGGGGGTGGAGCCTCGGAGCCTGGCCAGGTCGGGTTGCCGCGAGGAGTGGGCCAGTGGGGCGCCCGGCTCGGGCTGGAGGGGCTCTGATTGGGGGACGCGTCCGGGGACTCCTCAGGGCCTGACTGGGGACGTCGCGAGGATCGGGTGTGTGCGGGCCTCTTTCGGCGGGCTTGGTTTGGTCTGTCGGGGGAGGCCGCAGGAAAAGTTGGAGGGGAGCTGTCGGCAGTGGAGTGGGGCGTCCGACCCGCCTGGGGGGCTTCGCGGCAACGCGGGGATCCGTTGGGGGGAAGGACGGGGGGCGGGCCCGCTCGGTCGGGCCTAGTCGGAGGCGCCGCAGGGGCGGGCAAAGCGGGGTCCGGCCCGAAATCGCGGGGGCTAGGCAGAACTTGATTGGGGGAGGCCATAAAGCCCAGTCTCCTGGAGTTAACTGCTGACGGGGCGCAGGCTGGAAGGAGGAGAGGCTCGGCCCGGCCTGGTTGGGGCGGGCAGGTGCCGGGACCCATCCGTGGGCTTGTGGCGCGGGTTGGCGGGCTTGGCTGGTTCTCACTGCAAGGACCGAGCGAAACCCGGTCAGGGGATTACTTTGGGACTGGGTCGGGTTAGGCATAAAAGGAAGGAGGGCGTCTATCGTCTGCCGAGATTGAAGGGCCAGAGTGGAGCAGGTTACAGGAACCCGCACGGTGGAAATGCCTTGGGACATTGCACGTGGGGGAGCTCAGGGACGTGTAGAAGGAAGGAGGCCGCTGGGATCTTTCAGGAGCAGGGGGTTCTTCAGGGATTGCGCCTGCACCCAGGAGACCACGGGGGTCGGGGCGCTGTCTGGGGCGGGGCCTCGCCCATTTGCTGCGAGGGAGCTGGACGCTTTGGGACCCGCAGCTAGGGGCGACGACAGCGTGGACCACTGTGGGAAGAGGGTACCGCGTGGGGTCCGATACGGCACTGCCCAGCCCCACACCAGGTCCCTTGCCCGCACTCCCGAGCCCGCCACTGTGCCGCGACGATGGCGCACGGTCGTGGACTCTGTACCTGGGCGGGTGTAGATTGGCGACCACCGTAGCTGGGCCTCCAAGTGCGCTGCCTTTCTCGCATAGCTGTCTCTGGCTCTGGGGCTCAACCTGGGTCTCACGTGGAACCCTAGAACCTTAGCGCTGACCCTGCCCCTACCCCCGCAGCTTGCCTTGTGCCATGGACTGGCAGCCTGACCAGCAGGGCCTGCAGCAGGTCCTGCAGCTGCTCAAAGACTCGCAGTCTCCCAACACAGCCACACAGCGCATAGTGCAGGATGTATCCTTCCTTCCTCCTGGGGTGGGGGGTGGGTGAGGTGTGGGGTGGACGGGCAGTGGGGAGGGACTTGCTCCCTAATCCCCAGACTCCTTGCTGTAGGGAAGAGAGCGTGGCACTGGGGGAGAATAAAGGGTTTACATTTCTGGGCCCCATTTCTAGTGCTGCGGGGGTCTGGTAGGAGAAATGATAGAAACAGTTGATATCCAGGGAGACTTACTCCTTGGACTATGAAAGTAGGTACAGGTACTCTCTCCATTTTACAGGTGAGGACTGCTTGGGGAAGATGACTTGCCCAGAGTGGTTGCAGCTAAGTAGTGGACCTGGAATAGGAAGTCCATCCTCTTGTAGCTGAGTCTAGTCTGTCCAGTCAGGATGAGGGTGAGGCAGTGGCCTGTGAGGAGGGAGATAACTAAAGTTTTGGGTTTTGTTTTAGGCTTTGTAATCAAAAGTATGCATAGGGCCCTGGATTCAATGTGCTGCAAAAAACAGTTTTTTCCCAGTCATCAAAAGACACGGTGCTGGCTTTGAAGGCCAGTGCCTATAATTCCTTCATTTGGGAGGCTGAGGCTGAGGCTGGAGGATTGTTGCAAGTTCGAGACCAACCTGGCAACGTAGTTGAAGGCCAGCCCGAACTACTTAGCAAGAGAGTGAGATTTTTGTCTTAAAAAGCAAAGAAAAAAAGTATTTGAAAAAATTTAAATACATTATTTAAACACTAGAAAATTTGGGTGCCGCATCTGGTAAAAGTGGAACTGGAACCTGAGGGCCTGATGCCTGTTGGCCTTGATCTCCCTTTGTATCACAGGCTGGTCTCAAACTTGACTCCTGCCTTAGCCTCCTGAGTGCTGGGATTAACCGTTGGTCCCCACTCCCTTTTTTCTTGTTTTTTTGAGACAGGTCTCCCTGTGATACAGTTCAGGCTGTCCTTGAACTCATAGTGATCCTCTGGGCTCAGCCTCCTGGGTGCTGGGATTATAGGCATGCACCACCAGGTCTGGCTTTTAACAATAACCAAGCAGTGTTGGACTACTTGGGGTTAGAGGTAGGTGTCAGCTGCTCCCATCATTGCTCGGGCTTCTCTGGTCCTCTGGTGCTCTGCAGGGGTTTCAAAAGCTGGCAGCAAGTCAGCCGTGGTGGCTCATGCCTGTAATCCCAGGGCTTGGGAGGTTGAGGCAGGAGGATTGTTGCCAGTTTGAGACCAGCCTGGGCTACAAAGTGAGCTGAGCTCAAGGCCAGCCTGAACTGCATAACGAGACCTGTCTCAAAAAGACAAAAAATAACAAAAAGTCTGAAGTGCTCTGTGGTGGTCTGGGTGCAGGGGTGACGATTGGCAGCTGGGTCCTGTGGGCCCAGGTGCCCTCAGCTGCAAGGCTGCTTCCCTGTGTGGGGAAGGCTCCTGTTTCCCAAGCTCCTTAACAGTCTGACAGAAGCTCAAACAACTCAACCAGTTTCCTGACTTCAACAACTACTTGATCTTCGTGCTGACCAGACTCAAAACAGAAGGTAGGCCTCTGTGCCCCTCCTGGGTACGGGGGCCGGACCCCACTTACCTACCTGGCTTCCTGAACCTCAGCCTGTTCCCTCAGATGAGCCCACCCGCTCCCTCAGTGGCCTCATCCTGAAGAACAACGTGAAGGCTCATTATCAGAGCTTCCCGCCCCCTGTGGCCGACTTCATCAAGCAGGAGTGTCTCAACAACCTTGGCGACGCCTCCTCACTCATCCGAGCCACCATTGGTGAGAAAGGGAGGCCGGCCCTATGTGCACCCTGGTCTCGCAGTGGGCCAGGGAGCTCTGCAGCTGCCTCCGGGCGTTGTTCTCTGTGCACTGTAGCACCCTGCGCGTTGCTCTTTGACTGTGCAGGAATCTGAGGCCCTGGCTGCTAAAGGCTGTGTTTAGTGGGTAACAGAGCTGGGAAACCTGGCAAGCAGTGCAGATCTGCATTCTGGAATGCTTTCCCTCCAGAAACAGCCATTCTTACTAGGAGGGCTGTGACTAAGTGTCCACCATTTTGTGATAAGCCAGGCATGGTGTCACATGCCTGCAATCCCAGCAGTTGGGAAGCTGAGGCTGAAGCAGAGGCAGGAGGATCTCAGAGTTCAAGATCAGCCATAAGTACATAGACCTTGTCTCAAAAAATAAAAAGTCCAGGGATATAGCTCAGTGGCACAAGCACCTGCCTGGCAAGTGTGAGGTCCTGAGTTTGATTCCTGACCAGCTGTGGCTCTAGGCTAAGTGTTGAGGCTCTGGTAGTTCAGGGCTCTCTGCTCTTGTGAACTTCTTAGCTAACTCATAGTAATGCACAGGGGCTCTCGGGATGGTACTTTTGTGACTGTTGGAAAGCTAGCTGGGGAAGATACAGGAGGGTGACTGGGACTTAACTGGAGGAGTCGCCCTGGAAGGTGTTTTACTCCTTAGTAAATGTTACCCATCTTATACATCTTCCGTTAAATCTATGTTGGTTTAGCCAATGTGAAGAATTAGGTACTGGGGAGCTTGAGGCAGGAGAATCTCAAGATCGGGGCAGCTTGGGTAATATAAAAAAACGTAGTCCTGTCTCAATAAATAGGTCGACAGGCAGACCTCAACTTAATGACGCATTATTAATTTTTGAGCCAGGTTCCCTCTATGTAGTCCAGGCTGGCCTCAAATTCTAATTCTCCTACCTCAGCCTCCTGAGTACTAGATTATAGGAATGTACCTGACTCAGACCTCAACTTTAAAAAGTCTCTTTTGAAAAGAAATTGCTGGGATTTGGTGACTCATGGCTGTAGTCTCACCACTTGGAGGGGTTGAGGCAGGAGATTGCTGTGAGTTTGAAGCCGACCTGGACTACATAGTGAGTTCAAGGCCAGCCTGGACTACATAGTAGGACCCTGTCTCAAAAACCCCAAAAAATAAAATAGGAAAAGAAAACTGAGCCGGGAGTGGTGAGACATTCCTATAATCCCAACATTGAGAGGCTGAAGCAGGAGGACACAAATCTCATCTGGGAAACTTAGTGAGACTTAGACTTTAAAAAAAAAAAAACAAAGAGGGTGGTGGTCTGGGGTATGCAGACCTTGTGTTCAATCCCTAGTGCTATAAAGAAAAAAAAGATAAAGGACAGATCTGTGCATGGTGGACTAGTTTAGTGTCCTCCCTGTCCACCAATGCATCCTAAGAGGTACCTTCCCAAATGCTGGGTGGGGAGCAGGGTCCCTTGACAACTGGCCATGGCCCTTCCGCCCTCTAGCAAACACTGCCATCTTGTGGAGTTTGGTGAGAGTGCCTGGTTTCAGCTGTTCTGCCAGGTTGCTCTGCTGCTTTCAGGCCTGCCAAACCGGCTGCACTGCTTGTGGGTATCCACACTCAGTGGAGCCCCTGCAGCTGCCTCCTGTGCTCCCCTCTCCCACCTCCCATGCTCCCTGTTTGTGCATCTCTCTGAGCACATTGGGCCTTGCCTCCCCTGGGCCTTTGTACTGGCCATGCTCTCCCTATATCCCTGGATTTCTGCTTCCTAACTTGCTTTGTCTTCCTCAGGTCTCTGCTCACATGTCGAGGTGTCACCCTGATGACACCTGCTCTGACCCCCAGCTTGAAATTGCTCCCCCTCCCCCCTTGCCAGCCATCTTTTCTGTCTTATTTCCCCCTTTGGCATGGCCCAGTTCTTTCACTTTTTTTTCTTCTTCCTCCTCCTCTTATTTTTTTGTATTGGGGATGGAACCCAGGAGCTTTGCATTGAGCTATATCCCCAGCCCTTTTTTATTTATTGCTTTATTTTTTAATACAGGGAATTGAACTCACAAACCTCATGCTTGCCAGGCATGCACTGTACCACTGAGCTATATCCCCAGCCTTTTTTTTTTTTATTTTGAGACACAGTCTTGCAGTTTCTTTCAGTCCTTCTGTCTCAGCTTTCTAGCGTGCTGTGGTGACAGTTGTGTGCCCCATCTTCACGTAGAGTGGGGTTGGCTCACAGAGAGCTCAGAGGATGTTGGCAGAGTCAGCTGATGCTGGGGCTATGACTTGGCTGAGCACTCGCCTAGAATGCACGCAGCCAAGTTTGATCTCTGGCACCCTCAGCAGAGGGGGCTGTGTAGGCTATGGAGGGCAGGGCGCAGGGCCACCCTGAGGCCGCCTCCTCCGTCCACCTAACTGCCCCAGGTATTCTCATCACCACCATCGCCTCCAAGGGGGAGCTGCAAATGTGGCCCGAACTGCTGCCGCAGCTGTGCAACCTGCTCAACTCAGAGGATTACAATACTTGCGAGGTGGGTGGCGGGCTGCGGCCTCTGTCCAGGCAGGGACCAGGCCTGGGCTGAGACCAGGCCCACCTCCTCACCTCTCCGCGCAGGGGGCCTTTGGGGCGCTGCAGAAAATATGCGAAGACTCCTCGGAGCTCCTGGACAGTGATGCGCTCAACAGGCCCCTCAACATCATGATCCCCAAGTTCTTGCAGTTCTTCAAGCACTGCAGCCCCAAGATCCGGTGGGTGCACGTGCCCTGCGGGTGCCTGGGCATGAGGGGGTGGGGTGGGGCGGGGCTGACGCCTCTGCGTCCTGCCAGGTCCCATGCCATTGCCTGTGTGAACCAGTTCATCATGGACCGGGCCCAGGCGCTGATGGACAACATCGACACTTTCATTGAGGTGGGTGCTGGGGGGGGCGGGCAGGGCTGCCCAGGTCCCCGAGATGCTGACCCAGCCTCGCTTGCAGCACTTGTTTGCCCTGGCTGTGGATGATGACCCCGAGGTGCGGAAGAACGTGTGCCGCGCCCTGGTGATGCTCCTGGAAGTGCGGATTGACCGGCTCATCCCCCACATGCACAGCATCATCCAGGTGTGTGTGGTCAGGGCCCACCCAGCGGGCAGCGGGCGGCAGTGGGGTTGGAGAGGCACCCCCTGGTGGGCGTGGACTCAGCCTCTCTCCTGCCCACCCTCAGTACATGCTGCAGAGGACCCAGGACCACGACGAGAACGTGGCCCTGGAGGCTTGCGAGTTCTGGCTGACGCTGGCTGAGCAGCCCATCTGTAAGGAGGTCCTGGCCTCCCACCTGGTCCAGTGAGTGTCGATTTGCCCCTTCCTGCCTGTTTCCACCCCTGCTGTGCCTGTGTCTTCCCTCCTGCTTGCCTCCTGTGACTGACTGCCTCAGTCCACATCTTCCATGTGTGTTTTGACTTGAAAGAAATGGAATTGATGAGGCTTCAGGCAAGGCTGGATCCAGGTGCTCAGACAATGTGAAAGGCATCTGTCTAGCTTCAAACCTGCTTCCTCTGTTCTGGGCATTGTGTTATGTCAGGCATTGTTTCCCTGGACAGGACTGTGGTCCTTCTTGTTCTACTTTAGGGAGCTCAGATAAAGAAGTTTTTCTTCCTAAGTCTTTAATAAAAGGTCTAGATTCAGCCCTTTGTGACCAATTTGTGTTACTTATCCCTGAATCTTTTTTTTTTTTTCCCTCCCCCATACTGGGGATGGAACGCAGGGCTTTTACACTGACCTACACCCCAGCCAATTTTTAATTTTTATATTTTGTTTTGTTTTATTTTATTTTTTGGCTCTGGGGATCAGACTCATGACTTTGCACTTGCTAGGCAGGCGCTTATGCTGCTGAACTAAATCCCCAGCCCTTATTTTTTATTAAAACTTTTTTTTTTTTTGTATCAGGGATTGAACTCATGACCTTGCACTTATACTAGTCAAGTACTTGAGCCACTAAGTTAAATCCCCAGCCCTTCTCTTTTTTTATTTGGAGACGCAGTTTCTCAAACTTGTGATCCTCCTGCCTCAGCCTTGCAAGTGCTGGGATCACAGTCACTAGCCTCATGCCCAGTTCCTGAATTATCACAATAACGGGTGGGGACAGGGGCTGGGCAGCTGCTGAGACCAGAGCAGACGGCGGGGCTGTTTCACACAGGGCAGGGAGGTCCCACCAAGACTCTGCGTCTGTGAGACCCATGGGCCTTGCTGAGGGCCAGGCACGCACCTGCTTATACCCAGCCTGGCCAGCTCGCCCTGTAGCAGCCATGTTGCCTTGTGCTGTGCTGGGACCAGGTGCTGCTGCGAGGTTTCCAGTGCGTTCTGGGCTTTGGGATGTACCGGGTGGCCACGTCTGGGTCAGGAACTCTTCTGTGGCGCCAGGAAGGATGTCATCTCACCATGGTGGCCGGAAGTGGGCTGGGCCACGTGGGAGGGCACAGCCCAAGCGAGCTCTGTGAGTGCTGGTGCCCACGCTCCTCCCTCGAGCAGCCTCTCTCCTGGCAGGTTGATCCCCATCCTCGTGAATGGGATGAAGTACTCAGAGATTGACATCATCCTGCTCAAGGTCAGGCATGGGTGGTGAGGCCGGGGCTGTGCCAGGCTGGGGTCTCCAGTGTGCTGAACCCTCTGCCTGCCCCAGGGGGACGTGGAGGAGGACGAGGCAGTGCCTGATAGCGAGCAGGACATCAAGCCACGCTTCCATAAATCCCGCACGGTGACGCTGCCCCACGAGGCCGAGCGGCCCGACGGCTCTGAGGACACAGAGGACGACGATGATGACGACGACGCGCTGTCTGACTGGAATCTGAGTGCGTGGCTCGGCCCGAGGACACGGGGGTGGCCTGCCTGCTTGGAGGTGGGGACACTTGTGGAGGGCTGAGCAGGCCCCCGTGTCCTGGCCTGAGTCTGCCTGCCTCTGTGCCCTGCAGGGAAGTGCTCTGCGGCCGCACTCGATGTCCTCGCTAACGTCTTCCGGGAGGAGCTGCTGCCCCACCTCCTGCCCCTCCTCAAGGGCCTTCTGTTCCACCCCGAGTGGGTGGTCAAGGAGTCTGGCATCCTGGTGCTGGGGGCCATCGCCGAGGGTGAGTCCCAGTGCTGCCTGCCTCTGCCCTGCATTTCGGTGTGAGTCTTGGGGCTGGCCTGGCAGTGCTGGCTAGAGGTCTGGTTTTCCCTTTCTGAGAACTCTGGATTCTTTTTTTGTTTGCTTGCTTGTTTGTTTGAAACAGGGTCTCACTATGCAGTTCAGGCTGGCCTTGAACTTGTGGTGATCTTCTTGCTTCAGCCCCCTGAGTGCTAGGGTTAAAGGTGTGTGCCACCATGCCTGGAGAACTCTAGATTCTTGGTCCTCCCCTTGGCCCATATTCCTGAAAGGAACCCCAAACCCCAGCATGTAGGCCTTTGCCTTGGTTCTCCCAGGCAGGTCCTGTGGTGCTGGAGAGTAGTTCCAGCAGCCACAGCAATCAGCGGGCCAGAGAGTCCCCGCAGCCAAGGACCCATGAGTGTGAATGTGCCTGGTGTTCACTACTACCCATGAGTCACTCCAGACCCCCAGAGTCACAGATGGTAGGTCCCAGAGTCAGCACCTCTTTCCCGCCATCTGCAGGGCACCCCTGGGCCTTGCTTGGTCCTGCCTAATGAGAAGTGGCCGGCAAAGGTGTTTGCTCAGAATGACAGTCTGCTGTGTTGCTGGCAAGGCTTTTCAGCTCCTTTTCCCAGTGACATGTAAAGCATGGCTTAGGCCAGGGCTGTGGCCTTTGCTACTGGTGTCATGTGTCCCCACTTCAGAACCCAGATCAGCAGTGGAACCCCAGAGCCAGATGGCTTAGTTGTTTTTTTATTTTGTTTTGTTTTGTTTCAAGTCCATTTTAATAACAAAGAGAAAACAAAACAAAATTTCAGAATACATGCATCGGGGCAGCAGTGGTACATACATTGCACATTGTCACCCCCAAGTCATTTACCCAGAGTGCAAGACATCTGCATTCAGTTGTCCTAACCATACTGGCACAAATCTTTCTCTTTGGTGAACTCAGAGAAATCAGTAGCATAACTATCTTTAATTAACTTTTTTATAATCATATATATATGTGTGCGCATGTGTGTGTGTGTAGATGTAACGTTCTTTCAGCTTGTCACACTCGTGAGACAGCAGTGTGTACACATGTGTATCTTATTTATTTGATGAATATGTTCTCAAGTTGCATCCATTTACCTATAAAAGTCTCTCTCGTTTATCCTTCTATATGACTGAGTAGTACTCCATTGTATAAAAATACCACATTTTTTTTTTTTTGGTACTGGAGATCAAACTCACGACCTAGCACTTGCCAGGCAGGCGCTTATGCCACTGAGCTAAATCCCTGGCCCTACCATATCTTTTTTTATCCATTCCTCAAATAATGGGCATTTAGGTTGTTTCTGAGTCTAGCTATTACAAATTGTGCTGCTATAAACACAGGAGCACATATATCGCTGTGGTATGATGTTTTTTATTCTTTTGGGGAGATATACAGAAGGAGTAGTTGGGTCGCATGGGACTCTATTTAGTCCTAGTTCTTTGAGGAATCTTCACACTGATTTCCACAGTGGTTGCACCAGTCTACATTGCCACCAACAGTGGAGAAGAGTTCCTTTTCCCCCACAGCCCCTGCAACATTTGTTATTGGTTGATTTCTTGATGATGGCCATTCTTCCTGGGGTGAGATAAAATCTCAGTGTTGTTTTAATTTGCATCTCTCGAACAAAGAGCAATGTTTAATATTTTTTCATGTATTTATCTGCTGTTTGTATTTCTTCCAGATGGCTTAGTTTTTAGGAGGGCTGGAGATGTAGCTTAGTGGAGTGTTTGTATGGCATGTGCAAGTGCCTAGGTTCTATTCCCAGCACTGCAAAAAAAAAAAAAACAAAAAAACTGTACGCCTGGTTGTGGCAAGTTTGAACCCAGTCCCGGTAACTTGTGACTTAGTGAGACCTGGTGTCAGAGTAAAAAGGGCTGGGGATGTAGCTCAGCGCAGAGGCCCTGGACTCAATCCCTAACAAGTTAAAAAACAAAACCTGAAGGAAAAGGTTTCCGAGTGTAGCATGTATCCTGTGTGTGTAACATGTCCTATCTTGGGCAGTGTGTATGCTTCTATTGATAGTCTGAGTTTGGTTTGTTTGTAGTGACAGCAAAAGGTCTAGAGAAGCTGACTGCAGCCTGGTAGAAGTAGAGCTCCAGTCTTTGAGTGTTGCAGAGATGTGCTGTTATCTGCTTTGCTTAAGTAAAAGACATTGGTTGGCCAGCCTGGGCCTGAGCAAGGTCATCTTGGATACATGGTGCCTGGAACTGGTGCCCTACCTCAGCTGCGTCCTGGACACCCTTGTCTTTGCCTTTGACAGGCAGCAGTACAAAAGCCTGCTCATCCTTTTCCACCTTGTCTTCTTTTCTTTTTTTTTTTTTGTTTTTGAGGCAGGGTCTCGCTATGCAGTTCAGGTTGGCCTTGAGCTCACTTGGTAGCCCAGGCTGGTCTCGAACTCGCTGCGATCCTTCTGCTTTAGCCTGCTGAGTGCTGGGATGACAGGCGTACACCACCTTAACAGCCTGGCTTCCACCTTAACAGCCCCACCACCACCAAAAAAAGGAGAGATGTTTGATTCTAACAAAAAGAAACTAGGCTCAGTTATGTACGCCTGTAGTTTCAGCACTCTGACAGGAGGTTCACAAGTTGGAGTCCATCCTGGGGAATTTAGAGGAACCCTGTCTAAAATAAAAAGTAAGGGGCTGGGACATAGCTCTGTGGCAGTGCATCCCAATGGTTGATCCCAGTAGTACCACAGCGAAAGAGTAGGGCACAGGGTACGTCAGTGGTGGGACGTTAGCTTAGTGTGCTCAGGACCCTGGATTGTACCCGCTGCACTAAAGGAAGAAAAAGCCCCAGCTACTGAGAGATGGTAGTTCAAGTCCAGGGTGGATAATTTAGCAAGAACCTGTCTTGAAACTACAAAGATAAAAAAAGAGGGCTAGCAGTGCACGTTAATGGTAGAGCATGGCCTCTGGGTTCCATCCCAGTACTTCAGAAATAGTTAAATAAAATAAATAACATGAAGACTAATGCAAGAAGCACACATCTAAGGGTGTCAAATGAGAAATGCTTCAGTACTTTCAACCCACCCGGGCTGTTGTGCCATTCCCGTGCTCTAAGAACAAGTAGGTGGCCAGAAAAGATACCAGCACCACCAGATGAGACTCGTCTTACGTTTTCCTCCACCTGTCTCTGCCTTTCATCCACTATGCAAAGTGATGGCCTGTGTTTCCCCGTCTCTTTCTATGAGGACACCATGTCTGGGCCTTACTTACCCCAGGCCCTCTTCTCTCTGGTCTTCAGGCTGCATGCAGGGCATGGTGCCCTACCTGCCCGAGCTGATCCCACACCTCATCCAGTGCCTGTCGGACAAGAAGGCTCTGGTCCGCTCCATCGCCTGCTGGACTCTGAGCCGCTATGCCCACTGGGTGGTCAGCCAGCCACCTGACATGCACCTTAAGCCCCTGATGACGGAGCTGCTCAAGCGCATCCTGGATGGCAACAAGAGGGTGCAGGAAGCAGCCTGCAGGTGACCCTTGGCATCCTGAACCTACACCCACCCCGCATGCCCCACTGGCCTCTGGGAAGTGATGACACTCATGTGACTGCTGACATGGCTCTGATTTCTCTTGTATTCGTACTGGCTGATTCCATGGGCGCCTTCCCTCCCTACCTGCCTGTGGCTGATGTCGCTGCTGGGTCCACTGAGCCCTCTGCCCCATTCTCCCCTCAGTGCCTTTGCCACCCTGGAGGAGGAGGCCTGCACGGAGCTGGTGCCCTACCTCAGCTACATCCTGGACACCCTTGTCTTTGCCTTTGGCAAGTACCAGCATAAGAACCTGCTTATCCTCTATGATGCCATCGGCACCCTGGCAGACTCTGTGGGCCACCACCTTAACCAGCCGGTGAGACCCCAGTGTGGGGCCCTCTTCCCCTGCTCTACACCCTTTAGTGTCCAGTGATCCAGTTGCAGCCCCATGTCACGCATGTGCCTGGCCATGGATGTGGCTGAGCCCTTGACAGCCCTCCTGGCTCTGCCCTTGCCCTGCTCCCAGTCCAGGAGGGATGTAGTTGTGAGTCATCGGGGTACGCACTGTGCTTGGGAGTTAGGAGGCACCAATGTGGATGGGCAGAGGAATATTGTCCTTTACCCATGGAGCCCCACTTCCTGCCTCTCCCTCAGGAATACATCCAGAAGCTGATGCCCCCACTGATCCAGAAGTGGAATGAGCTTAAGGACGAAGACAAGGATCTCTTCCCCCTGCTGGAGGTGAGTGCCTGCAGCTCCCCTCCCACCGCCCCCCAGGCCCTGCCTGGTGTCACCTTGTTGCTCCCTTTCCTCAGTGCCTGTCATCAGTGGCCACTGCCCTGCAGAGTGGCTTCCTGCCCTACTGTGAGCCCGTCTACCAGCGCTGTGTCACCCTGGTGCAGAAGACGCTGGCCCAAGCCATGGTGAGCACCTGGCACTGCCTACCCACTCTGCTGCTGCCCAGCCCTGGCTTGCGCCCTCCTTACTCTGCTCCCACCCTCCTATACCCAGATGTACACCCAGCACCCCGAGCAGTATGAGGCCCCCGACAAGGACTTCATGATTGTGGCACTGGACCTGCTCAGCGGCCTGGCTGAGGGCCTGGGTGGCCATGTGGAGCAGCTGGTGGCCCGAAGCAACATCATGACACTGCTTTTCCAGTGCATGCAGGTGGGTAGGTGCTCTGTACAGACCAGGACCCTCTCTGGCCTTTCCCGAGGACTGGCAGTGAAATGGGCACAGTGACCCACCCAGCAGCTCGTGGGAGGTGCTGGGTTCCTGTGGTACCTGATAGACATCAGGGAAGAGGAACCTGAGAAAAAAGAGCTTCTGAGTGTTTAAAAAGTGATTCAGAGCCAGGTGTGGTGGTGCACCCCATCATCCCAGGACTCTGAGGCTGAGGCAAGAAGCTTGAGCCCAGCCTGGGCAACTTAGCAAGAATAAGAAACCCTTTTAAAGGGCTGGGAATGACCTTCAGTGGGAATGAAGGCCCTGGGTTAATCCCCAGACCCAGAACTGTGTTTCAAGTAAGGCAAATGAAGTCTTATTAACAAAAGCAAACACAGCTTGGTAGATGTCACCTGTAACTTGAGCTCCTTGAGAGGCTGAGGCAGGATGATCTCAAGTTCATGGGCAAGGCAGGAGATGGAGCTCAGGGTAGTGCCCTTTGGCTGTGGGATCTCAGCCTTGCCCTCAAGGATGAAGACACAACCCCAGGAGGCCCATGACCACACTGGGATGTGTTCGTTCTGTCTGATAGGCTGCCCATCCCATCCCACAAGCTCACCTACTTCCGAAGAGTAACAAAGCAAGCGGGGCTAGTGGTAGCGCCCAGCAGTAGACCTTAGCTTCACACAGGTGAGGCCGTGGGTCCCGGCCTTAGTTCCAGCACGAACAGCGTGAAGGAAAAGCAGCAGTGTTGAAAATCAAAAATAGAAAATGTGGGGCTGATTGTGTTGCTGCAGTCCTGTCATCCTAGCACTGGGTAGGCTGAGGTAGGAGGGTCTCTGGGAGGTTGAAGCCAAGCTGAGCTAAGCAGAGACCTGGTCTGAAAAAAACAAAAACCAAGTGGGGCATAGTGGTGCACGCCTGTAATGTCAGTACTTGGGAGACTGAGGCAGAAGAATTGCTGTTTGAGGCCAGTCTGTGCTACGTAGTTTAAGGCCAGGCTGAACTGCATAGCAAGACCCTGTTTCAGAAACAGAAATGTGAAGCACACACTGTCTCCCTCCTACTGCTGTCTTGGGTTTCTCGTGACTTATGACAATGTAGCTACTATGTAAACAGGTGTTGTGCTGTTGAGAAGATGGTGACCAGAAAGAGGCTGCATGTAGGCAGCACAGCTGCAGGGGTCTCCTTTGCAGTGCTGGACCACACTGCCGCTGGCCAACAGCCCTGGTCCCTAACCTAACCCTGGCTGGTTGGGTCTAAGACGAACCTGCAGGTGGCTGTGGATGCAGTGGGTGGCAGTGATGTGTGTCTCTGCAGCTGTGTCCCTAGAGCAGGGTCCCAGAAGGGGACAGGTGGCTGGAACCTCCATACTCAGGGCCAGCAGGTCCACAGGGTCTTTCCCCTGGGGAAGGAGGCCGGCCACACTGACCCCTCTCCAACCCCCAGGACTCGATGCCTGAGGTCCGGCAGAGCTCCTTCGCCCTCCTGGGGGACCTCACCAAGGCCTGCTTCATCCATGTCAAGCCCTGCATCGGTGAGCCCCTGCCTGGCTGCACCCGTAGCCCCAGCCCTGGCCTTGTGTGATGCGACGTCCCCCGGGAGGACTGTGACCACCTGGGATGTGTTCGTACTGTCTGATGGGGCTGCTGGCCAGTTGTAGGAGCTCATCCATGCTGGCCTTCCTACTTACCCCCTCCCTCCCCACCAGCTGAATTCATGCCCATCCTGGGTACCAACCTGAACCCTGAGTTCATCTCTGTCTGCAACAATGCCACTTGGGCCATCGGGGAGATCTGCATGCAGATGGGTGAGTCCCTTCCTGGCCAAGGCCAAGGGGACAGGCGCAATGGCGGGTTTTCCTGGGGGCAGAGTCAAGGGCTGAGAGACCATCTGTGATTGGTTTCTCCAGAGAGGTGTGACGAGAGGGTAGTTTGGATTGGACAATGGTTGGCCAACTTGGATCTCTTCCCCTGAGGGAGGAGATGGCTGGGCAGCATGGGCTCCTCAGTCTGCCCCGTGACTTGAGAAAACTGGTGTTGGGAGGGCAGGGTCTGTCTGTCTGGCCATCTGGCCATCTGGCCATGGCCTCAGCTGGGAAGCAGCCAGAGGTGCTTCACTGCCTGAGTGGTTATGGCCTTTGGGTGCCATGGGTCAGGAAGTGGGGGCTGCACCCTTGCAGGCCCATGTGGGTGCAACAGGCAATGCAGAGCTCTGCTTGGTGGGTTCCCAGGGGCCGAGATGCAGCCCTACGTGCAGATGGTCCTCAACAACCTGGTGGAGATCATTAACCGGCCCAACACGCCCAAGACACTGCTGGAAAACACAGGTGGGTGTCAGCTCACCCGCCTCTTGTGAGTGGGGCTCTGGGCTGGCCAGGGAAGGCGTCCTGAAGCCCTTGATGGGGCTTCTGGGTGGAGCTTTACAGAAAACTGACCTCAGAGAGATGGGGAAGAAAGCCAGGCTGGGGGGCAGATCCTGGCTCGGCCACACTTGGGGGTCGGGCTGGTCCCAGAGGCTGGTCCCTTGGGTTCCATGGGGCGGGGCTCGATGCCTTGTGCCAGAGGCCGCGCCACGTACCGTCCCGGGGCCGCTCGGGGTTGCAGGTCGCCTGACGAGTCCCTCTGCCATTCCAGCCATCACCATTGGCCGCCTGGGCTACGTGTGCCCACAGGAGGTGGCACCCATGCTGCAGCAGTTCATCCGACCGTGGTGGGTGCTGGCTGGGGCCTGCTTGGGGTGGGCTGGGGGCCCTTCCCACCCTCTCCCCCACCAGGTGATGCGTGTCCTCGCCCACTGACCTGCCACCCACCTCCGCTGTAGGTGCACGTCCCTCAGGAACATCAGGGACAATGAGGAGAAGGACTCGGCCTTCCGGGGCATCTGCATGATGATTGGTGTCAACCCTGGGGGTGTTGTACAGGTCCGGCAGCTTGGGCTCTGAGGGCAGGGCGGGGGCTGGCCCGGGCGGCCCCTCACACGGGATCCGTCACATTTTAGGACTTTATTTTCTTCTGCGATGCTGTAGCCTCCTGGGTGAGCCCGAAGGATGACCTTCGGGACATGTTTTATAAGGTGAGGCTCCCCTGGGCCCTGCTTGGTTCCCCAGAGGGTACAAGTCAGAGCTGTGGGCAGCAAGTCTGCCTTGTCTACCCCGCCTCAGCTGCTCTGCACCCATCTCCCTGCAGATCCTCCATGGCTTCAAAGACCAAGTAGGGGAAGAGAACTGGCAGCAGTTCTCAGAGCAGTTCCCACCCCTGCTCAAGGAGAGGCTGGCGGCCTTCTATGGGGTCTAGGCGGACGGGGAGACTGCCAGGTGAGCAGGCCACAGCTGCCTGGCTGGTGTGTGGGCTGAGGGCCCAGTGCAGGCCCTGAAGCCCCCTCTCCCCGCAGGTTTCTGTCTGCATTGTCGGAGGGATTGCTTGGGAGTGTGCTGCGTCCAGAAGTCGCTGTGCCCTGGTCGAGGGGGGTTAGGGAGGAGTGAGTGGGACCCAAATCTAGACGCCTTCCCTGTCGGTCCATCCGTCTGTCCGCCTGCCCTGCTGGGCCAGTCTGGTCGATGCTTGGGCAGATGGGCGGGGCCCCCGTGCTCATCCTACACGCAGGGAGGGGGTGGGACTTCGTGGTGGGCAGGAGCCCCTGATGGGCATCTCAGGCGCCCATGTGGCTCAGCCACAAGGGAGGGAGGAATCCACACGGCCGAGCATCGGCCTCGGGTGAGGTGGGGATGGCAGGTGGGAGGGGGGTCCTTGTAGAGATGCGTACACTCTTGCGTTCACACACGTGGCCACACGCATGTGCGGGCACTGCCCCGCCGTTCCCCCGACTGCATGGAGACAGTAGAATTAGTGAACCCCTGAGTTACGCCATCCGGCCTTCCGTGTAACCTGCATCTAGAGTCTAAGAAGCTTCCGCTGTGTTGCTGGAATTGGCGGTGATGGGAGAGGGCTAGGGGGGTTGGGGGTCTCCACTGGGACCAGGACCTGGCCGGGGGGAGGATGGTCACCTTGGGCCGCCTTGTCAGCACATGCACGCTTTGGACCTGCTCTGCAAACTTCCTGTCAGCTCCATGGAAGCCTCAGCCAACTGATGTGTCCCTGTTCTTGTCCCATTCCCGCCAGCAGAGTAGGGACCACCGGAGCAGTGGGCCTGGCCAGAGGTCACCCTGTGTGCTCCAGGGCAAGGCCACGAACTGCTGGTGCCTGCCCCTTCTCTCTCTGGAAGCAGTGTTGGGCGAGTGGGCTCTCCAAGCTCCCAGAGACCTTCCTCAAGGTTGGGGGCATTGAACACGTGGTGACAGAGGACTTAGGCTTACCCTTTGCCAGCAGGAAAGTAAGATGAGGGCTTGGAGAAGAGGGCAGTGGTGGAGCAACCCCTGTCCCCTTCCTGTTCCTCTGGGACACCTGCTCATCAGTGCCCAGTGGCCCAGAGACCAAGACTGGGCCAGGATTCGAGACACTTGCAGTGGGGATGTGGTCCAGGTGTGGAGGAGGGGGCATAGCTTTTTCCAAGGTGGCCAGATAACCCGGCCCACAGCCCCCTTAACATTTTTCTTCCTTTTCCCCTTTCCTGCTCTTTACTCTTTGGGGGGGACCCCTTGTGTTCTGGGGTCAACTGGAGTCCTGTGTCCCTTACCCTGCTCCATTCACCACTCAAAAGGCCTGGACATTTCAACCGGGCCAGACCTGCCTCTTGGAAGGGGCACCAGTGCACATTCCATGATCAGCTGTTTCCCCACTCCGCCCCAAATTTGAGCAGGTCTCTGGAAGCCATTTATTTTTAAAACAATTTTTTAAAATATGATTTAGCTTTCTGGTAATTACAGTTGTCTGAAGCATCTTCCACTGGGTCTAGGAGTGCATGGATTGGCTATCTGATGGAACTGGTAGCCCTCTCCCCAAATTGAGGGTTCAAGCCACCTTTGGGAAGGGGAGTCTGGTTCTAGTTTTTTCCTTTTTTTTTAAAGAAAGGTATTTAATTTTTTAATTTATTTTTGGTTGGTTTTTGCACAACGAAGTTTCAGCTTCTCAACCTTCTTCCCTGCCCAGGGCTGTGGACCAGCCTGGCCTTGATCCGCAGTCCTCCCCATTTTCCAAGCCCCTCCTTTACCCTCTTTCCCTGTGGGCTCACGGCTCTGTCCATTAGTTATTGTGCTGTGCTGGGGATTGGCGCCGAGGTGGCGTGAGATTCCACTTGTGTAGAACTTTGTTGAGTAAAGATCAGTTTCTTGTGAAACCCATGGTCTCTGGTTTTCTGTGTCCTTGATTTGGTTGTACCTAGGGGGCGAAGTTAAGGACACAGCATACCTGGAAACTTCGGAAATGGGATGCATAGAACTCCAGTCAGGAAGTAAGTGAAGGACGGAGGAACTGAGCCTTGAGACCTCAAGTGTTTCCTGCCTTGTAAAATGGGAAGGTGAATGTGAGAGGGGCTCAGCTGTTCTGGAAGGGACAAAACTTTTTTTTAAGCATAGAAAAGGCAGATGTTTATTACTATACTGTTACCATGACTAATACAAATCTGTGTGTAAGTTTTTCGGGTTTGAAAATAAAGTGGCCTTTTTTTTTTTTTGTTTTTGTTTTTTAAAGACAAAGGTTTTTTTTCTTTCTGTATGGGAATTGAACTCAGCTTGCGGTTGCCAGGCAGGCACTGCGCCACTGTGCTGAATTCCCAGCCCAAAAGAGCCTCCAGCCTTAGCCTCCAGTCTGGCTGGAGTTACAGGCCTGTGCCACCAGATCCTGGGGGACAGGAGTGTGAAAACGATCCCAATGCGTTAGGTGCACTATTGTAACCAAGTTAAAAACGTGGAGCAACCCTGAGCCCGCCCCCGGGCGCGGCGGCGCACGCACGCGGAGGCTGAGCCGGCCCGGGCCCCGAAGAAGGCAGGCTACAGGCCAGTGAGAAATGGCTCCAGTTCCTGGAAGCGCAGCCTTCCGAATAAAACTGACCTGCGCCGGGGTCACAGGCGCGCGTGCTGTAAAGTGCAGCAATCAGGAGTTCGCGCTTTCCCAGCCCGCGGTCAGCGCGACGCCGCCGAGCACTCGGCCAGCTTGTGGCTTTACCTCCGGTGGGCGCCCGACGTCATCAGCCCGCGCCGGAAAAGGACCCTCGTGCTGCCTAGGAGACGGGACGCGAGGCCGGCAGCTGACAGACTGGCGGGCCGCGCCCACCCGGTCGCCATGGAGCTTCCTCCAGGGCAGTGGGAGGATTCCCGCGCCTCGGACGATGACTCGGATCCAGAGCCGGAGCCGGAGCCCGACCCCGACGCGCAGGCTGAATCGTACGTGGCCCGCGTGCTTGGCCCGCCGAAGCCTGGGCTGGCTACCCCACGCGCCTCCTTACTGTCCGCGCCCGCAGCAGCCCCTGGCGCTCCGGAGCCCAGGGCTGCATCCAGGGTCCCGATGGTGGGTGCGCCGGGCCTGCTGAACCTGCCCCCGGAGCTGCTCCTCGAGATTTGCGCCTACCTGGACGCGCGCCTCGTGCTCCATGTCCTTCCGCGCGTGTGCCACGCACTGCGCGACCTTGTGCGCGACCACGTCACCTGGAGGCTCCGCGTACAGCGTCGCGTTCGCGCGCCCTACCCAGTGGTGGAAGGTGGGGGCCAGAGGGGGGCCGCCCAGTCCAGGGAAGGCTTGCGGTGGGAGATGGGCACCTGGCTACCATGTGCACAGTCCCGTGCAGGCCTTGTGGCTGTTCTGGCTCTGGCTAGAGAGGTCGAGATTGTTTCTGGTGGTGCCAAAGTCTTTGGCCCCTATGGTCTTGGACCAGGAGAGATAGAGCAAGAGCTTGGCTCTGGAGTCCGTAACCCCTGCTTAAGGTTTAGGGGCTGAAGAAACAGATTACAGATCTTCAAGCTCTGGGTCTAAATTAACTGTCATCTTTAGGGGCTGGTACTCACTGCTTCCCGAGTTCACTGGTTGGTTGGGGAGGACAGTTTAGGGATCTCACTGTATGACCGATCCTGATATTATTGGATCTACAGGCCCTTGAGTCAATGGGGGGTACAATTTGGATAGTTGATTACCAGTCTGCAGGGGAGTGGGGTTCCTGCATCAGTGATTCATGAGGTGTTGACATCTGCACCCCACAGTTGAACTTTCCCAAAAGCTAGAAAAATATAGATGCTTGTGCTAGGCATGATGGTGCATGCTTCATTTCCACACTTGGGAGGCTGAGACAGGAGGATCTCCACAAGTTTGAGGCCAGCCTGAACTATGATAGTGAGACTTTGTCTCAAAAAAAAAAAAAAAGAGCTTGGCATGGTTACTTACACCTGTGATCCCAGCACTTGGGAGCTGAGGCGGGAGGATTACTGTGAGTTTGAGGCCATCCTGGGCTGCAGAGTGAGTCCAGGGCCAGCCTGGATTACTTAGGCCTGTCTCACCATGCCTGGCTCAATTTGCATGTTCATTAGTACATGTTTGCAGCACATAATGATTGCATTCATCATGTAGAGTTGCTACACGGACATAACATGACCTAAATTTTGCATTTTTCCCTTCCCTCTGCAAGAGTGTTGTTGAGGCCCTAAATTTTGGAAATAAGAGTAAGGAGTGTTCTTAACCTTCTGGTAGGTGGTTAGTCAGATGGCAGTGATCCTTCTGCCTCAGACTCCTGAGTTCTGGGTTTACAGGCATGTGCCACTGTGCCACGCCTAGTTGAGGATCTGCCCACATTGGGTGTGGGCTGTGCTCCCTGGAACCTGGCACCCACTGGGGCCCTGTTTGTGGCACCCCACAGAGGAGGACTTCGACTGGCCGACGGCCTGCATGGAGCTAGAGCAGCACCTGGCACGCTGGGCTGAGGATGGGCGCCGGGCCGAGTACTTCTGCCTGGCTGATGGGCACTTTGCATCCATTGACTCGGTGCTGCTGCTTCAGGTGAGGTGGGCTCAGGGTGGGGCACTGGGCATGGGAGGTGAGGGGCTTCAGCCACATCTCCTGCTGTCCCCATAGGGTGGGACATTCTGTCTTTCTGGCTCTCGAGATCGCAACGTCAACCTGTGGGACCTGCGGCAGCTTGGGGCAGAGCCCAGCCAGGTTCTGGTCAAGGCCTTGGGCACCCAGAAGGGTAGCACCCACAAGGTGAGGGGCCATGGCAGGAGGAGGCAAGAGGAATGGGCAGGGTCTGCTGGCCAAGAGCCTGGGGTTTTGTTGTTGTTTTGAGACAAGGTTGTGCTGTGTAGTCCAGGCAACATCAAACTCACAGTGACCCTCTTGCCTCACTTGTGACGCGATTAGAGGTGTGTGCAACCATCCTGGGAAGAGCCTGGGTTTTGGTGCCAGACTGTAGATTTGAATCTGGATTTCTACTGTTGTGTGGTTTTGAGTGAGATGTGACTGTTCTGTGCCTCAGTTTCCACCTCTGTCCAGTGGGCAGTGAAGATGAGAGTGAGTGAATATGAACTGTGTTTGAATGAGGGCTTTGGCACAAGGTAGCTTGGTAGAGGGAAGCTGTACCTCAGAGGCCAATAGGGGGCAGTAAGGAAGCTGTCTTTGGGGACCAGCAACCCTCAGGTCTCTCATGAGAAGTGGCAGAGAGCCTGGCATGATGGTGCACACCTGTAATCCCAGCACTCAGGAGGCTGAGCAGGAGGGTCTCCACAAGTTTGAGGTCAGCCTAGGCTCCATAGCAAGACTTTGTCTCAAAACAAGTGAGAAAGTGGCAGTGGAGGGGCACCTTTACCAGTCTTCAAGGCGGTCCTGGCACATGGCCAACAGATTAGGTCCTAGGTTCAAATCTCTACTCTGCTATGTTCTGACTATGTGACCTTGGTGAGAGACTTCTCTGTGGCTCAGTCTCATAATTTCATATAGATATGTACATTATAGTACCTTTCCCAGAGGGTTTGATGAGGAGTAAGTGAGCTGCCTATACTCTGGAGCATATTATTTTTATTTATTTATTTTTTGAGACAGGCTCTCACTAGTACAGGCTGGCCTTGAACCTCCTGCCTCAGCCTCCTGAATGCTGAGATTGTGCCACCATGCCCAGTTGAGGCTATTCTCTTACTCATATTTCCACATAGCCTCAGAATACTGCTTGTGCTGAGTCCCTGCAGAACACTGGGTTGTTATTGGGGAGTGTGTGCATCCCCCTGGCTCCGAAGTTAGACACCTCCTCTTTTCACCCAGTTTTGGACTGGCTCTGGGTTCTTGGGTCACTTATCTTCCTCCTCTGACCCTGTGGGATGGGGATGTGAAGCTAGAGTTGTGTGTTGTATGACAGTGTTTCACAGTGGACATTAAGGGAAAGCTGTGTGGCTTCAGGTAAATCCAGTGACCTCTCTGAGCCTCTTCTGCAAAAACAGGAAGAGCTCAGCCTTATGTCCAGGGCAGTGGGGAAGAGAGGGCTGGGGGTAACTGCCCTGTCCATCCGGTCCTGCAGGGTTGGGTGTGGTCGCTGGCGGCCCAGGACCACCACGTGTGTTCTGGCTCCTGGGACAGTACCATCAAGCTGTGGGACATGGCGGCTGATGGACAGCAGTTTGGTGAGATAAAGTACGAGGGGCTCTAGTGGGAGTGTGAGGCTGGTCGGGCCCTGCCTGGCCAGTGGCCCAACCCTGTGGTCTGTGTGTTCCCAGGGGCAAGGCAGCGGTGCTGTGCCTCTCCTACCAGCCTGACATCTTGGTGGCCGGCACCTATGACAAGAAGGTGACCATGTACGACCCCAGAGGTGGGCTGGGGGTCCTGGGGACCAGGTGGAGAGCACAGGCTGCTTGGGGTTTTGGCATCAAGTTGAGATGGTGATAGTCACCTAGCCAGTGCTCATCCTGAAGGGTTCAGGCCACACAGATGGATGGGGCAGGGGCACAAAGGGGGCCTGCAGGCCAGGGTCCCCATCCCCCAGCTCTGTGACCTTGGCAAGTTGGAGCCTGCATTTCCCTGTTGGCCTGTGGGGAAAATTTGGGAGCTGTTTGCAATCCCAGATGCAAGTGCTTGTAATGCATCAGCCCCAGGGCTGATGGCAGGGACCATACTGAACATGGGTGCCACTCAGTGAGGGAGATCTGGTCAAGCTCATGGGAGACTGCAGTTCCTTCCCCAGCAACAGGGAAAAAGAGATTCTGTAAGTCCTCAGGAGCAAGCCAGGTGTGGTGGCCTTGACCCCAGCCCTCGGCAGGCTGTGGCAGGAGGATCACTGTGAGTTCAAAGCCAGCCTGGAGTGCCCTCTCAAAAAAAAAGCAAAAACAAAACAAAACAAAACAATATCAAAAAGAAACCTAAAACATCTAGAACAAAGACTGCCTGGCACGCCGGTCTTTCCCGTGTTTTATTCGTTCATTCTTCTTTCTTGAAGCTGGAGGGTCGCTGCAGGCTGTCCTTGCAGAGCTATGGGATGGGAGAAGCAGCGCCTGGGCAGAGGGACAGGGAGGAGCCAAGGCCCGGGCATCCCAGATGTGTCTGTGCAGGAGCCAGGGCCACTCAGCTGCCAGGCGGGGACCGAGCAACCCAGGGGGTTTGGAGGGTACACAGGGTTCTTCCGGGGCTCTGACGTCCCCTCCCTGGCCCCATCACCTGCCAAGCTGGCCCGGCCCTGCTGAAGAGCCGGCGGCTGCACTCGAGTGCGGTGCTGGCGCTGTTGGCCGACGACAGGAACATCATCTCGGGCAGCGAGGACCACACCTTGGTGGTGTTCGACCGCCGAACCAACAGCGTGCAGCAGCGGCTGCAGGTGGGTGCTTCCCCGGCCTGGCCTCTTCCCACCTCTGGGTGGGACCCGCTGCCCCCAGCCCACCTGATCCGCCCTGTCCGCCCCTCCCACAGCTGGACTCCTACCTGCTCTGCATGTCCTACCGGGAGCCCCAGCTCTGGGCTGGCGACAACCAGGGCCTGCTGCACGTCTTCGCCCACCGCAACGGCTGCTTCCAGCTTGTCAGGGTCTGCAGGGCCCCGTGCCCGGTCCCCGGCTGTCTCCCTCCCCACCCCGCTCCTCCTTCTGCCCCTGACTTTCGCCCGTGTCCCCTCCTGCAGTCCTTCAACGTGGGCCACAAGTCTCAGATCACCGGCATCAACCACTCCTTGGGGGCCTTGTACACCACGTCCACGGACAAGACCATCCGGGTGAGGGCGGCACCACCCGTGAGTGCGCGCCTGGGGTCCTGGGGTCCCCCGGCTGGGGCCGCATCCAACCCTGTGCTCCCTCTTGCAGGTGCACGTGCCCACGGACCCACCCCAGACCCTGTGCACGCGTGGCTACCACAGCGCGCTGAATGGGGTGAGGCCCCCAGCCTGCCCTGACCCCTGACCCCAACCCCCAGCCCACACCACTGCCCTGACCCCTTTGTCCCTGACTCTTGACAATGCCCCCACCGCAGATCTGTGCCGAGGGCAACGTGGTGGTGGCTGCTTCCGGGGGCCTGTCGCTGGAAGTCTGGAGGCTGCAGGCTTGAGCGCATGGACGTGGACGCCACATTGGTCTACACTGCTGGCTGGCGGCTGAGGGCCTCAGCCTTTGGGGGCTCGGACCCCAACTGGTGCTGCCTCTGACCCTTGGGCCAAGGGCCCCGGTCACCCGGTGCCTGGGAAGGTGACCTCACACTTCTGACCCCTATGGCTGCTCCCTGCCCTGGGCCCCAGGGCCTGGCCGCCCCCGGAAGGCAGAATAAACAAAATGCGCTGCGCAGGCGCTTGGTGCTGGAAAGCCTGGCATGGGGTGCTGTGGGGCAGGTGGCAGGGCGCTGAGTGGGAGGCGGTGGCCCCGGGCGGATGGTGCCACAGCCTCACTGTGTGTGAGGCAGTTGCTTTTATCCGTGTGGGCGTCGCTTTGCACGTGACCGCGTGTGCGGATCATGAAGAGCTGCAGATCTGTGACTGCAGGGGATGACCGCGGCCCTCTGCCCAGGCCACTGTGAAGTGTGGGGAGGGGTGATGGCAGTGTGTGACCCTGATGGGGGTGGGGAGGGAGACCAGGCCCCCCAAGCCTGCGGTCCCTGCACCCCCATCCCAGCTAGCCAGTCTGTGCCTCCAGGAGCAATCGCTGTTTATTGAGGCCCTGGGTTGTGGGGTGTCACAGGATGGCACAGGGCTTCTCCTTGAAGGGGTTGGTGGCAGCCGGGATGCCCACGAGGAAGGGGTCACTCTTGGCCTGCTCAGTGCAGAACTGCAGCAGGTCGGTGGCTGCCTTGGACACCTGCAGAGCAAGCCTGCAGGCTGCAGACCGGGTCCCCTCCCCTTCCCTGGGGTGCCTGCCCCACGCGCCACTGCACCTGTATCTGCCCTCACCTTCATGCGCTCAATGCCGGCCTCCATCCGCAGCTGCTCTACGGCCCGGCGGGCCTGGCCAATGTCACTGCCAGTGGCCACCTTGTTGGACATCTGGGGAGAGGGCAGAGTGTGAACAACCCTTGGGCCCCCCAAGGGTCCCCGCGCTCCTCCCTTGTTGCTCGGACCCTCAGCTTGGTTCCTCTCTGCAGACTCCTGCAGATGCCAGTGCTGATGGTCCACAGCGCTCACCCTCTGGCCCCTGCCTACGGTGCTCGGCCTCTCTGCCTCTCCTCCCCACCCACAGAGACTTTGAAGCCAGGACTCAGTGAAATGTCACCAGCAGCAGCAGCTGCCATGGCAGGGGGGTCCCCCGCTTCAGGAGACCTGGAGGCTGCTCTGCTGTCACATGGGCACCCCCTGGGTCCCCTGCCAGCTGCTGGGTCCCCTGCTGACTGTCCCTGACAGCTGCCTCCACTGCTGACAGCACACAGAGGGCTTCAGCCCTGGTTCCCTGCGTCCCACTACCTGGTCTCCTCTTGGGGACTTGCTCCACCCCCTGGGGCCTACAGTGCCTTGGTACTAACCCCCTCTGAGCCCCAGAGTGCCTGGGTCCTCAGTGTACCCCCAGTCGCCTCCCCCTTTCCCGGCCAGGTGCCGCCCTGACTGTGCCCTGATCCCAGCTGTGCAGGCCTGGCCACGACGAGTCCCCTTCTTGGGTGCTCGCTGATGCCAGGTGCAGGCTTAAGTGCCATCACCACAGCCTGAAAGTCAAGCTCTGTCTGGGCACACCCAGGCCTGTGCCTATCCTTGCCCTCCCCTTCCCCCATCACCTAGCCAGTGTCACCAGCTCGCCACAGTCATCAGTGCCCACTGCCCTGCACCCTCCTGTCACACTCTTACAGCAGTCAGGGCACAGGGTAAATGTAGTCAGTCCATCGCACCCCACCTCTTCTCTGTGGCGCTGAGGATTGAACATACCCAGTGCTTTTTCTTTTTCTTTTTAATTTTTTAATTTTTTTTTTTTTTTGAACAGGGTCTTGTTCAGTAGTTCATTCAGGCTGGTATACAATCACCATGTAGCCCAAGCTGGCCTTTAAACTCTCAGCGATCCTCCTGCCTCAGTCTATGGGCCTATGGAGCTCTAGGATAACAGGCATGCACCACCACACCTGGGTAAATAGGGCCTCCAGTCCTATTTATCTTTTTTTTTTGCGTGTGTGTGTGTGTGTGTGTGTGTGAGAGAGAGAGAGAGAGAGGGAGAGAGAGAGAGAGAGAGAGAGAGAGAGAGAGAGAGAGAGACAGGGTCTTGCTATGTAGTTCAGGCTGCCTTTGAAGTCACTATGTATCCCAGGCTGGCCTTGAATTCCTAGGATTCCTCTTGCCTCAGCCTCCCAAATGTGGGATTATAGGTGTGTACCTTTTAATCTTATTTTTTGAGACAGGGTTTTGCTAAATCACTAGGTTGAGTCCAGGCTGGACAGGAATTTGGACCATGCTCCTTGATGAGACAGGGTTTTTTTTTTTGGGGGGGCACTGGGTATTGAACTCATGACCTAGTGTTTGCCTGGCAGGTACTTATGCCACTGAGCTTTCTCCCCAGCCTGGGGCCTGCAGTTTATCATGGTTGCATGGGCGCATTTTGGTCTTACGCACGGTTAAAGTCCTCCTTGTCCAGCAGAACCTTGTGAAGAACACAGACTTCATAATCTGCGGGTCAGGCACTGTTGGAAGGATGCGTGCAATGCAGACCAAGGGTCTCACGGTATTGTTGTGGCAAGAGCGATGTCAGCCCAGCACCGCAGAGGAGGCTCCTGACACGTGAAGGCTTCAAGGTGGAGGTGACACCTTCAGTTGCCAGGGATGTACACCAGGAGGGTGTGGGGTTATGCAAGTGTGGAAAGGGGAGATAGAGGAACAGGACCTCCCTGAATAAAGCCGGGCATTGATGCACGCCTGTCATCCTAGCACTAGGAGGCTGAGGCAGGAGAGTCACCGGTAGTTCGAGGCCAGCCTGGGCTACATATATAGCGAGATCCTGTCTCGAAAAACAACGGAAAAAAGAATCATTATCTTATTAACAAGTGAGTTTCAGAGAGGCTGAAACTGACTGCCTGGCGACCTAAACCCTGACGGTTTAGAAGCTTTTCTGTCGGTCCTAGGTGATAGGAACAAACAGACAAGGGCAGCCGAAGACAGTGTATCTTTTAAAGGCTACAACAGGAGTGAATATTCCTTTGGAAAACACAGAGAACAGCACCTAAAAAATACTGGCTCCTCAGGCTTTCCGTAGTACGGAACACGTACGTAAAGATGGCTGCACCCGGGAAAGCAGGAACTATGGGCAGTCATGTGACAGACACAACTTCCGTTTGCGTCTCTCAAGATTTTTCCTGAGCGCTACTTCCTGTACTCTTGCAGAGAGTTGGTGTTAGGGCTTATCGCGCTTGGATGCCCATGTGGGCTTGGTTTAGGGGGCTTCCCTGAGAGGTTACCCGCAAGCCCATGGAGGGCTCCTCGATGGGGGAAGCGCCCGCGGCGGCGCTGTCTGCTGTGCTGAAACACAGCTCGGCCTTGCCGTCCGACAGCGCGCAGGTCCGGGGCTACGACTTCAGCCGCGGCGTGGATTACCGCGCGCTCTTGCAGGCCTACGGCACCACCGGCTTCCAGGCCACCAACTTCGGGCGCGCGGTGCAGCAAGTCAACTCTATGGTGAGGCGGGGGCGCGCCTGCCGGGGCGGGAGCGAGGAATATCCGTGGGGGCGGGGCTTCCCTGGGCGGGAGTCGGTATCCTTGCTTAAGTAGGGGCCGCGAAATTTAAAGAGTCCACCAATGGGCAGATCCTGGGCTTAAGACGGTGTGGTTAGGGGAGGGAATTGGAGGAGGAGCGTAAGTCAGCGCAGGGCTTGGATTTGTTTTTCCCTGGGGAAAAGAGACTGAACCCGAAAAGGAGATGCTGTGGCTGGCGGAATGGACTGGGTCTGCACAGGAGACATCCCTGGGTGGAGTCTGACTCCGAGACACATCTGGTACCGTGGGACAGGGATTCGGGGCCAGAGCCTAATTTGACCTTGGCTCTTAACTGCAGATCGAGAAGAAATTGGAGCCGCTGGCCCAGGATGAAGACCACCACGCAGATCTGACCCAGAGCCACCGCCCGCTCACCGGCTGCACAATTTTCCTGGGCTACACATCCAACCTCATCAGTTCAGGCATCCGCGAGACCATTCGCTACCTTGTGCAGCACAACATGGTAGGGACCTGGTGGGCAGGCTGCTGGCCTTCTAGGTCAGTGAGCATTGAAGTGCTGAGCACTGAAATGTGACAGGACGGATCCGTTTTAAGAGAGCACACCTCTGAGGGAGGAGTGCTAATGTTAGGTGTCCTTATGATTGCAGGTGGACGTCTTGGTGACAACGGCAGGAGGCGTAGAGGAGGATCTCATCAAGTGCCTGGCGCCCACATACCTGGGCGAGTTCAGCCTTCGGGGAAAGGAGCTGCGGGAGAACGGTATCAACAGGTGGGACCCTGTGTGGGGTGGCAGGGGTGTGGTGGCAGGAGCCTGGAGACTGATGCTGTGTGCCTCTGTACCAAGGATTGGGAATCTGCTGGTGCCTAATGATAACTACTGCAAGTTTGAGGACTGGTTGATGCCCATTCTGGACCAGATGGTGCTGGAACAGAACACAGAGGTGGGGCTAGTGCTAGCGGCTTGCGGGGGGTCTAGTGTGGTGGTGTCCAGGTAATTGTGGGTTGATACTAATGTCCCCATCCTCCTAGGGTGTGAAATGGACGCCTTCCAGGATGATTGCCCGGCTTGGCAAAGAGATAAACAATCCTGAATCAGTGTATTATTGGGCCCAGAAGGTAAGGCGCCAGCTGGTTTCATCTTTGCAGTCATCTGGCGCTCAGCAGCCTGCTTTTAGGTGAGGAGCCCCCAATGCTGAGCGATCAGGCGATTTGTTTGAAGTCACACAGCTATCCATGGGGTGAGGGTGTCCTGCTGTCCTGCCTACGTGGCTAGACTGAGTACATTTGGGGGTACCATTTAGCAGTTCCCCTGGCCCTTGCTACCCAGAGGCTGTGAAGCCCCCACATTTCAGAAATAATGAGCGGCTGCTCTGGGGCTGCCTGGCATCCTCTTGGGATTGTGTGTGGGTTCCTTAGGTCCACAGCCCATTATGTGAGGGGACTTGTGGTTACTGCAGGGTTGAGCAGCAGTGTCAGCTGCTGTCAGCTGGGAGGAAGGGAATGCAGCTGGGGTGGGGGCAGCAGGTGCTGTGTCACAGCTGCTGGCTGGCCCTGCCTTCCTCAGAACCGCATCCCTGTGCTGAGCCCTGCGCTCACGGACGGCTCGCTAGGCGACATGATGTTCTTCCACTCCTTCAAGAACCCGGGCCTTGTGCTGGACATTGTTGAGGGTGAGGTGTGGGGGCCCAGGAGGAGATAGAAGGAAGGCCCTGAGCCCCGGCCCTGACCGAATTCCTCCTCTCCAGACCTGCGGCTCATCAACATGCAGGCCATCTATGCCAAGCACTCGGGCATGATCATCTTGGGTGGTGGCGTGGTCAAGCACCACATTGCCAATGCCAACCTCATGGTGAGCAGCACAGTCCCCTTGGGTTGATGCCAGACAGGCTGGGAGCCTGGTCCTGTGTGGACAGAGGTTCTCATGGGGCAACAGCACACAGGTGATGTGTGTGACAGGTGGCAATAAAAGGTTAAGGAGAAAAATAAGGTCAGGCGGCTCAGTGGTGTGCACCTGTCGTCCCAGCCCTCCAGAGGCCAAGGCAGGTGGTCCTGAGCCCAGGAGTTTGAGGCCAGCCTGGGCAGCACAGTCAAACTTCATCTCAAAAGCAAGGCTAGATGTTGGGACAAGGACGAAGAGCAGAGGTGGGGGCACGTATTTTTTGTTTGTTCTTTGAGGCAGTCTGGCCCCTGCCTCTGCTGCCTGAGTGCTAGGGTTACAGGTGTGTGCTGCCACCCCCCCTCCAGCCCCAAAACAGAGATGTCAGAGTGGGGTTTCAGGGAAGTGCAGAAACCCGCACGCTGAGGTTTCTGGGATGTCACCACTGGGAATTGTTCCCGGTGGAGGGAACAGCTGGTTCAGAGAGTCCAAGGGCTTCAAGTAGCCCAAGAGCAGCTAGGAAGCCGGGGGGTGGGGTGTGGGTCAGGCTGGGCCTGGAGGTGCCAAGAGTGGCAGGGGAGCCCTGTGACTGGTGGGACCTGAGAGTGGGTGGGTCCCCAGCTGGGTAGTGGTTGGGTATGGAGAGCTGTAGCTTAAAGCTGGTGGCACATCCCTCTGGTGCCTTGCCATGGTCTGCCTAGGGCCTGTCTTCTGAGGTCCGGTGTGGTATGATTTGTCATGGCCTCTTAAAGCTTTTGGGGTTTTCGGTCAGGGATATTTAGCAGGAGCCCAGCAGCTGTGTGACCCCAGGCATGGACCTGGGGCTTCGTTCGGCTGGGATTCAGCCCCCTGGGCTGTGATGTCCCCATGAACCACTGACCAGCCTGCCCTTTCCTTTCCTGCAGCGCAATGGGGCTGACTATGCTGTCTACATCAACACTGCACAGGAGTTTGACGGCTCTGATTCAGGTGCCCGGCCAGATGAGGCTGTCTCCTGGGGCAAGATCCGGATGGACGCACAGCCTGTCAAGGTACGAGGCTGGCCTGGTGGGTCTGGGGCTCCTGGCAGTGCCGCACAGCTCACCCAGATCCCTGTGCAGGTGTATGCGGATGCTTCCCTGGTCTTCCCACTGCTGGTGGCAGAAACCTTTGCCCAGAAAGCCGACGCCTTCACACGTGAGACGAATTGAGGACTGAGCAGTGGCAGCCCCGAGCCCCCTCATGTATTTATTAGAGCACTGCCCTATCCCCTTCACTGTCAGTGTCTAGAATAAACGTCTCCCTTCAGTCCTGAGTCCCCTGCAGTTGCTTTTGGTCCTCAGGCCTGGTGGGCACCTGCAGCATCAGCTCATAGCCCCGTCAGCCTCATAGGCCTCTTCTCGCCAGCACTGCATGCTGCCCCCCATGGCAGTGAGCAGGCAGGGCTCGTGAGGGTGGAAGGCCAGTGACTGCACCACGCCGCGGCCCACAGGCAGGGCCAGTGCCAGAGAACCCTGTGGGGTAGGTGTGGGATGGTGCTCAGTGGCCTGGCTGGCCCGTCCCTGGGACCCGGCTGAGCCCCATTGCCTCTCCCAGCCTTCAACCACTAACACTGCTGGTCTCGGGCCCTGGTTCCCAGCACCGCCCTCAGGGGCCTGGGCTCCTCTCACGCGGCCTTCATCAGCACAGGCTCTCTCCTTGGGTCCCGCTGCCTATGCCCTGCCACCCAGCCCATGGCAGCCCTGACAGTGACTGTGATCTGTGACCCCTGTGATCTGTTCCATAGTTCTTCTTCACACCCTGTCACTGTCCATCACATGCCCTCCTCTCTTCGTTCCTTCCCAGGACAGGAGGCAGTGCTCCCCAGATTCTTCTTTTAGGGGGCGTCGTTCCAGGGGCCAAGCCCCAGCACTGTGTGCAGCCTGACTTCCCTACCAGGCTGGGATGTTATAGACGGCTCTGGGCTTGAAAGAATGCAGGGATGCACAGGAAGCTCCGGCTTCCCAAATGGCCCCAGCCGAGCACTTGAAGCCTCGCCTGACTTGGATCCTGCTGTGTGTGGTGCCCCCTGCTCCTAGATGCATTTCCTGTTGTTTCTCGTTTTCTGACCTAAGGTGATGACTCACCTCCACCAGGTCCCAGAAGAACACCTTCCCGTCCTCTGAGCAGCTGACCACATGTGTGTCCTGTGTACTAAGGCTACAGTCCAGTTTGTACTGCTGGTTCTTGTGGCCCGTGTACCTGGGTGAAGGAGCTGTATTGGGGTCTGCTCCTGCCCAGGGTGGTAGGGAGGGGTGGGGACCCGGGCTGACCGGGGGGACTTACTCGCCTAGCAGCTCGCCGGTGTCCTTGTCAAGAAGCCGCAGTGTGGAGTCCAGGCTGGACACTAGGGTGCACTGGCCATCACGGCTGAAGCAGGTGCAGGTGATGGGGCCTGGGGTGGGAGGGCAGCCTATGGTGAGGCCAGGGTACTCCTGGATACTCTGCTGTCAACCTGGCTTGCGCCCAGCCACACTCACTGCCCACGTAGTCGGAGAAGAGCTGGCCCATCCTCAGATCATAGCGTCTCATGCGGCC